>CAIGQW010055024.1:11299534-11323278 GCA_903798125.1 Danio choprae | reverse complement strand
AGGTAATAAAATATAAAGGAGGGGGGGAGGGAAAGGAAAGATGCACTGATGGGTTTCCATTTATAATGGTTATTTTAATTTTATATAAGATTTCTTACATAAACACCTTAAAGAGATAGTAATCTCAAATTCTGTCATCAGTTACTCATCATTTATCTGTTTCTAACCCTTTGAGTTTCTTTCAAAAGAATATTAACAAATGTTTATCATATAAAAACCAGTAACCATTGACTTCCATAGTATTTGTTTTTCCTACTATGGAAGTCAATGGTTACAGGTTTCAAAATATGTGTTTTATATTCAATAGAAAAAAGAAGCACATAAAAGTTTGGAACCACTTAAGGGTGAGTAAATAGGACATTTTATTTTTTGTGTGAACTATCCCTTTAAGTCCATATAGTCTAACAGTCTCCTTAGCTTTCTTATTAGCCAATACTGAATCAACTATATATAAATCTCGATGTCTTTCAAAAGAGCACAAAGACAGGTACACATGTACAATTCTTTAAGTGAATTTGACAAGTCTTCACGTCATCGATGTTTTTATCGCCGGCTTCACACTCAAAAGTTACCCATGATCCTCCGCACATTCTGACTGCGGCTCATTCAAAAATGGAGGAGGGTGAGAGAAAGTCAGAAAGTGTGCGCTGTCCAGCACCTTCCCAAACATCTGACCAGCGAAAAACTACAGAAACCACCATTCAAAACCCAGAGAATGACGAGGACGACGTCGAAACTAAGCTGGACATCAGATCGGATAAGTTTGACCCTCTGCTCGCTCTGTATTCCCCTCAAGTGCCTCTGCCTTACCCCAATATCAAGTGCTTTAATAACATCGCTGAATATGAGAGCTTCATGAAAGGGGGTCGAGGCCGAGCCAAACCCGAAAATGTGGAGAAGAGACTAAGAAAAGCTCAGAAAGGTAAAGCTGATCCGGAGAGGATCGAGAGGCTGAAGAGACTGATGGTGAACAACCCGGTGCCGGAGGAGGGAGAGGGGAGCGGAGTCAAGCGACCGCCGCGGCACAGAAAAACGGCCAAAAATGTGCTCACGAGGATGCCACGTATGTTCATCTTTGTAGTGCTTAAGCATCAAACACTTAACTGTCGAAACACACAAGTGCTCAATATTTAGTTTAAGGCTACACTCTACAGGTGAACAAATAGGGTAAAATAAAAACCAATTATTGTTGATTGATAGGTTACATTAAGAATAGCAAACTTATTAAAACTAATTTCTAAAACATTGTTTAAATATGCTAATAAGGCACTTAGTTATAGGGATAGTTCACCCCAAAATGAAAATTGTCATAAAATCCGCACCCTGTATCAGGCCTTTGAGTTTCTTTCCTTTGAACACAAAATAAGATATTTTGAAGAAACCTGAAAACCTGTAACCATTGACTTCCATAGTAAGAAAAACAATTACTATGGAAGTCAATGGTTACAGGTTTTCAACAGAAGAAACAAACTCATAAAAGTTTATAACCACTTGAGTAAATTTTCTTTAATGAAAAGGGTAAAATAAAAACTAATTATAGTTATCATTTTCCCAGTTGATTTATTGGTTACATCAAGAATTGCAAACACATTTTTGTACTACAGTTTTCTAAAACATCATTTAAATATGCAAATAAGGATTTTTTTAGTTGTTCACCCAAAACTGAAAGTTCTGTCATCAAGTTATCACCCTTGTTTCAACCTGTATGAGTTTCTTTCTTTCTTTTGAATACAAAAGAAGATATTTTGTTGGAAACCTGTAACCATTGACATCCATAGTATTTGTTTTTCTTACTATGGAAGTCAATGGTTACAGGTTTTCTGCTTTTTTCAAAATATCTTATTTTGTGTTCAACAGAAGAAACAAACTCATAAAGGTGTATGACCACTTGAGAGTGAGTACACTGTCATTATTGGGTGAACTGTTTTTCTTGTGTGCTAATTTGCAAAAAATTCTAGCACAAAATATGAACATTTGAAGGGAAGCCGGGTTCAAAATTCTTGTATCGTTTTGTTGTAGTTTAAATGTTGCATATAATCAAACAAATAATGTAATAACATCCCTCTATAAAACAATTCACAAGACATGTATGATGAATACAACTGTAAAGTTTTGAAACTGCTAAATTATGCTTCAGTACATGAGAAAAAAATAGAGAAAGCAGCCTTTTGAAATAATGTAAATGAAATCTACGTAACAAAACACGTATGTCCACTTACATAAACAAGTATATTTTGGATGTATTCTAAGCAAATTAAAATGCTTTATAAAAAGGCCAAAATCTAAAGAATGACCAGTGCATAGAACAAGTGTATACTCCTGTGTAACTTGCCTGAAGAGCTAACTAGGTAGTAATCTCACAATCTGTTTTTCTTTGCAGTGCACACAGGCAGTCCATTAGGAGAACTGAACCGATGTGTTCAGGAGAAAATCAGAGTCAAAGTTCACATCAGGACCTTTAAAGGGCTCAGGGGAGTGTGTTCAGGTTTTGTGGTGGCATTTGATAAGTTCTGGAACCTGGTGTGTATGAAGCTGTCTTTAACAACTGCTTTTTTTTGTTTTGTTTATACTCAATAATAAATGTTTGACTCCATTTTTAACCCTGCTCACCTTTTGTTTCCAGGCAATGGTGGATGTGGATGAAACATACAGGGAGCCCCTTTTGGGACAAGCACTCTATCATGAGAAAGCGCTTACTATCACAAGGGTAATTAATTTCATATTTTAAAATGAGTATGAAATCAAAATAGGCCTTTTTAGGGAATACAAAAAAATGTGCAGATCAACATCTGTTCTTGTGTTGTTTACCAGCGTGAGGCAGGGCAACCGGTCACTCATAAGATTACAGCATTAGCAAACTACAACCATGCAGTTAATTTTCAATAAAGCACAACAATAAGGTTCCAGCAATAAAAACATGTTTGTTTACTATAGGGAAATTGATTTAACGAGAACTGGTAAACTTTTAAAGACAGACCTATATGTTTGCATTAGTTAAACTTATTTTGTAACACTGTTGTGTTTAATGGGGTAAGTAGTACAGAAAAAGCTACATTACCCGTGGTGCTGTGAAGAAAATTCCACCAATCTGAAAGCCCCAACAAGCAGTGTGCCAAAAATGATCTGTAGCTCCGCCCACTCTCATGAAGCGATGCTAATGAGTTGTCTCCCTACATACTCAAAATACTTAAACATTTGTGTATGTGCCGACATATATTTCTATATACTTGAAATATATTTTCTAGATACAACCCACAGATGTAAAGGAATGTTTTTCTTGTGTTTTATTTAGTTTGCAAATCAATATTTGATTCATTTTAGTCCTTCCCTTATTAAAACCATCCAATAAGTACCGTAATTTAGCCATTTTTGTCCTATTTTTAAATTCTGCTTTACTTCCAATTCAAGTTTGTAATGTTGTGATTACTTTTGCGTTTGAGTTACTTTTGCATTACTTTTTACTTGGCTGAGGCTTTATCTCTTTCAGAACTTGCAGGCTTTTTTTTTCCTTTTTTTAATAGAGGAGCTCTGCAATTAACTTCCTGACCCCAGAGCGATACATGCCATATATACTGATCATTGAAAGTTTAAAGCTATGTGTTTGCACTTTTTGTGTTCTTAGTTAAGTAAAATCACTGTCCGTTGAGACAATCTCCTTTTCCTCAATGCGTTCAAAATAATGAGAATACTTCCATTGCAGAAATCGAAGGCTCTGGCATCTTCGTTTCTGTCTGTTCCTGCGGGGAGAACATTCTCTTATTGAGTGTGTGATTCAACATGACTATGATAATATTAGTCATTATAATTAAGCAGTTTATTTTTTTAAAAGTTAACTAAAATTAAAAGTATTTTTTTAAGTAATGCATTACTCTACTCGTTACTTAGAAAGATAATATTATTATGTAACTCGCGTTACATGTAATTCCTTACCCCAACACTGCTAAGAGAAATTTTATGTGAAATATACTTCCAGAACCTGTTACCAGTTGTAAAGAAAGCCATGTTTGGGAAGCCATTTCACTCAAATATACACTACAACAGGGAAGAAAACATTTTTAGAACTGGCATTTTGATACTGTATTGCTTTAGAAATCTAATTAATCTTTGATTGCAGCTATTTGAAAAGCTAAAAGTGCAAGAGACTGCGGCCCTCGGTGCGGTTGAGAAGAAGCAAGGAGATAAACTCTTAAAGTCAGACCCACGCAGTGGTTCATCTCAACTCAAAGACCAAAGCAGGAGGAGAGCCGACCCAGGACACAACAAGGAGAAACTCGAGCTCTCCGAGAAAGACAAAAGTACATCAAGAGAGATGCAAAAACCTGAAACCAGGCATAAAAAAGTGGAGTATGGAAGAGTGCACACGCGTCACGTCAATCAGCTGTTTATACGAGGAGAAAACGTTCTTCTCGTGAACATACAACAGGATTAAAAACATCACTTTGTTTTGGGAAATCACCCAGAAAGGTTTTGTGTATCATATTGATATGTATATCACCGGGTGAAATTATGTTTAAAAAAATCGAGTAAAATAAACTCTTTTTAATTGTGTTCGGGCAATTTGTTGGTCATTTATTCAACACACACAGTTTGCTTTTGCGTTGAATGACCTCTAGGGGGAAGTAAAACACTGATGCACCGTAAGCAAGTCTTTTTTTGTTACACATTTTATAAATCATCAAGAGGAAGTCTTAATACATTTATGAAATCATTTGCTGATATTCAAAGTGAAAGTCAATCTGTCAGTCTCACTGAAACTATGGCCCGCCTGTAGATGCTCCTATTTTCATGTCACACGTAAAGAGTTTTCTGTTAGGCATTTCACTCTTTAAGTGCACAAATTGCCGCTGAGTCTCTATGGATTTTTAGAAAAACCATATAAATGGGTTAATTGGGCATTTTGAGGCTGGAAATTGCATGTGGCACTCAAGGCTTTTTTGTCTTGACGTCTGATTGTTATTTTTCATTTGCTGCATACATTAACTATAATGGCACGGTTTATTCAGTCACATGTCGATATGCATTGCTTCACATAATTTTATTCCTACACTTGATATAAGACATTCTGTTTTTCCTAATTCAAGTACCCATAGTTACAGAGACTTGGGGTTTAAACAGTAACTGCTGGTCAGATTGCTTGCTGGATCATTATCTAACCTAGTAAAGAATGTGTTTTCTCAGCACCATAGTATAGATTTCTTTGTGAAATAGTAGAAATGTAAATTGCCTTTTGCACCCATAAAAAAAAAACTCAGCATCTTAATATATTTATGAGAAAATATCCTGCATTTTGTTGCATATTTATAAAATCACCAGTTGGGATCTGCAATGATGATCCAGATGGAGGGATATAAAGTGACTATTCAAAATGTCCACAGCTAACATACACAACATAATGTCAGGGTCAGAAATTAAGTTGACAACCTTTCATTAAAGTGACAGTTCACCAAAAAATGAAAATTCTGCCATCATTAACTTATCTTACACTTGTTCCAAACAGGAGTTTCTTTCTTTTGTTGAACACAAAAGAAAATATCTTGAATAATGTTGGAAAGCGACGGTTCATTCTGCTGTGGCGACCACAACGTTGTTGTTTTTGCCCCATTGACTTCCATTATAATGACATTTTTTGATTGCAAACCTATAACACCATATAATTATGCATTCTTTTATTTTGGTGGTTTGGGAAACTTTTTTTGCACACTAAAGGGTTTATTGTGCCAACTTCTTTGACCTCTTCCTAACAGGGAAAACCACCAACGATCAAAAATGCATGATTATTTGATATCATGGCTTTGCAATCAAAAATATCATTATAATGGAAGTCAATGGGGTGAAGACAGCCACAAACATAAGGAAAGGATGGTACATTTGAACAATACACAAGAGTTAAACATTCATTTTCCTTCGGCTTAGTCCCTTTGTTCATAAGGTGTTGCCACAGCAGAATGAATCGCCAATATATCCAGCATGTTTTACACAGCGGATGCCCTTCCAGCTGCAACCCAGTACTGGGAAACAGCCATATACACTCATTCACACACATACACTATACGGCCAGTTTAGTTTATTTAATTCACCTGTACTGCATGTTTGGAATGTGAATACGGGGGACAGTGATAACCACTGAGCCACCGTGTCACCCCCAAGAATTAAACAACAATTTAAAAAACATATATATATATACATTCAATTTTTAATATAATAAATAAAGGTTTGTGTACTGGACATTCATTTATAAGACAGCAGTGTTTTGGGCTAAATAAACTTTTGAAAATAAGTTTTAATTTGCAAAGCTACAAAAATGCAAATTTGTAAAAATGCAAAGGTAGAACATTTCAATTTTTAAGTACATTGTTGTCGTGTAAACATACTCTAAATGTAATTTAGAGTCACTTTAATTGCAGGAGATGTAAAAGATTAAGAGTTAATTTAGATGACAATTACATACTTAACAACGGAAACGTTTTTCCTTTGCCTTTTTGAAAGGCTTTAAATAAAGACACTGTCAAAATAATCTCCATTCACATGGATCCACAAAAACGACTAATTATGCATGGCAACCCAGAAGCTGGCATCGCCACTGAGCAAAGAGTTTTTCCTCAAATAACGTCCTGTAATCTGCCATGCCTATAAACAGAGCATGTAACACACATGAAGCCACTTTCAAAAACCCATATTTGCATTTTCATAAGAATTACTCCTAATAGTGCTTAGTACATATTTTTACCATCTTATTTTGAATATGTTGGCTACTTTGTTTATTTTGGTGATATTTTTTTTGTTTACAATCCAGGGATAAAACGTAATGTAATGTAATTTAATTTTAAGCTGAAGTTAGTCCTATTAGACAAATATTACATTAATTATATTCCAATTAGAACTTGCAAAGGAGCCAGAAAAATAGGACATGTTGCTGTACTCCATCTCATTAATGCATGTACAGATACTAAAAAACTAAAAATCTGTCATCATTTACTCACCGTTCACAAACCTGTTTTAGTTTCCTGTTAAACACAAAGGAAATTATTTTGAAAAAATGCTGCAATCCAGCATCCAATGACATCAATATTTGTTTTCTTCAATTATGGATGTCATTTTCAAAATATCTTCTCGTGTCCAACAGAAAAATAGAAACTCAAAGTTTGTCATCACTATAGGGTGAGTAAATGGTGAGCAAATTTAGGTTTTTCGCTGAACTATGCCTTTAACATATAGAGTCACTAGAGGTCTATTTTTAACAAGAGGAGACAAACACAGGCATTATGATGAAAATGGAAATCAACTTTTTATTGTCATTCATAAAAGATCATAAGTACAATCAAGTCATTGTATGAAACCGAAAACATTCTCAGTGGAAGAAAGAGTTTGTTTTTTGTTGCTTGCTGTTGATTTGCATAAACATAGTGTTTCCTGTAACACGCCCTTTACCGCTCAATAGTTAAGATCCTACAGAGACTGACTAACAAAAACCTATACCAACCCTTCAGGGGGAAAAAAAAAAAAGAAGAAGCAAAAAAGGAAGAATTTGGTCATTATGCTTATAAAAAGCCTCAGATTGATTAGGTTCAGCGGACACTGCAGACAGAAACAGATGATCGACAATACAGTGATGGTCCAGTTACAGAATCCAACTCATTGCTACAAGGCTTCACAAAAACACAGCCTACTCTCAGCATGAGCAGACCTGCATAAAAATATGAACCCGTATCAGGTTCAAACATGTATAAAATTACTTTAGTCTCCCAAACTCTTCCTTATAAGTTAACCATGCAAAACAGATTTTTTCTTATTATACTTTCTAACAGTACCTTTAATAAATACTGTGATTTTATATTCATATCAATTTTTTTTAATAGGAAAAAATAGGCAGGAGACTGACAGGCACCATGTGTTCGAAGGACAGATTTTGCATTTTTAAAAAGATGCAAAGTAGATAATATTACATGAACTATTTAAGGCCACAATGGTTTTGATTTGGAATCGTCCATCCATCACTCTGATGTCCGAGTTCTTCATTTCTTTTCAGTAAATGGTCATTTGAATAAAAATCAAATACAAAATGGCAAGTGATCACAACCTTTACTCCATAGAAAAATCCTTACCATCATCATAATTTCATTAATCTTGTAACTCAATAACTTATTGTCTGCGGCGCAAAAGAATATTTACAGGTTATCGTCTTGAGGCAGAGTAGAGAAAAGGCCAGAATTGATTATGATTTGTTTTTTCTACAGCATTAGAAACCCAAGTACATTATGGGTTAATGAAGAAGTTCTGTGAGAGGAAAAAGTCAACTGGAGTCATTCACTATCATCACATTCCTTAAAGCGATGTCCCATGGAAACGTGGGAAGTGCGTGTGCGACGACTGAAACGATTTTCAGAACAAACCAGCCACCCTGGACAGGGCTCCTTGGTACAGCTGATCAGAAGAACACAGAAAATAATATAATCATCCAGTTGGACATCAGCATCATATGAACAAACAATTCCTGCGTGGCTTTATTTTCAAGTAGTCTTTGTCTTCTAGCTCTTCATAGCTTCTTCATGGTCACCTCTTCAGAATGACTGTTCGTATAATACTCGGCTAATCATTTCCCAAAGTTGGCGAAATCTGCAAAGGCATCTTGTTTAGGTTGTCCCATGGCAGGGTTCATTCCCATGCCTGGCATCCCCGTACCCATGCCTCCTGGCATGCCCATGGTGGCTGCTGACATGCCCATGTTCATATTCATTCCCATCATGCCCTGATTGACTGGCATTCCTCCCATTTGTGGCATAGACATGGGGCTAGCAGTCATGCCAGGCTGCATTCCCATGTTCATTCCTCCCACCATGGTGTTGGTGGGCGGTCTGACCATTGAAGGGGCAGCCTGCATGCCCAGGTTCATGCCCACAAAGCCCTGAGTCATCATATTGACAGGAGTCTGAACTCCTATTGCAGGGCAAAATAGAGAAAATACATTGAAAAAAAGGGACTGGCAATCCCCAAAAAAATATAGTCATAATAACAATACTTTGTTCTAAAATGTTTAATTGTATCTGATTGTAGTTGGCATGATGTATGCATATGCTAATATTAATGCTTGTTTGAGGGAAAACAGTTTTATGTTATATTGTATTTATACACTACCAGTCAAATGTTTGGATCAGTAAGATTTTTTAAAAATGTTTTAAAAAGAAGTCAATTCTGCTCACCAAGGCCACATTTATTTGATCAAAAGTACAGTAAAACCTGTGAAATATTATTGTTCAAAGCTGAATTTTTGTCATAATTACTCTTCTTTTTTTTTTTTTTACTCTTCAGTGTCATATTATCCTTCAAAAATCATTGTAATATTATGATTTGCTGTTTTATTATGAGCAGTTATTGGTGCAAAATCACTAATAATGATTCACATTTATCAGTGGTGAATGTTTTTTGACTTTTATTTGCAAACTTTTTTTGCATTCTAAATGTATTTACTTACACTCTTAAACGATTTATTGTGATTAATATATGTGTTTGATAGTACTTCTGAATGCTATTGTATCAACTTCCCAAACAACACATAATAAATGTTTCTTATGCAGGTCACAATAATAGAGTATTTTAAGGATTGTGACAGTGAACACTAATCATGCTTAAAATGTAGCTTTAAAAGGCAAAATAAATAACAGTTATTTAATATTGCAATAACATTTCACAATTTCAGTTTTTACTGTATTTGTTTTTAATAAACGCAGCCTTTGTGAGCATAAGCTTACAATAAAACATCAAAAAATCTTACTGATTCCATACTTTTGACTGGTAGTGTATAGAAAAAAAACTATTTCCTTCTCTTAATATGGTATTGTTTAATGAAATGTTTAAAACGATAAAATGTCATCTAAAAGTAGTATTACATGAAATGATTACAATACTATCTCCAACTTGCATCATGTACTCTGTAATCAATATCAGTACTAGACAACAATTTTGAAATAATTTTGTTTGAATTCTTTAATTCTCTGCTGAGACTCAGTATCAATGCTTACCTTGCTGCATCATGCTGAGTGTAGGCTGAGAAGGTTTGGGCGGCTGCATGCCAGGGCCAAGGTAGTCCAGGCTTATGTCTACATTAGAGTTGGACCAAGTGGAGGGCACAGGGGCTTTGGGATTGGGCTTCTGGGCCATCGGCTGCTGGGGCATCAGCGGGACCCCCATAGTCTGCAGTGGCTACCAAGACCAAAGGAAAATGAAGTCAGTTTTAAAACAAAGCATATACGATAATGCCAATATGATCAAAAACAATCTTGAGGCACTATTCTCATTTCCAGTTAAGATGATACAGTTCTGTAGCAGTTCAAGCATGATAATTAAAATTCGCCCATGTTTACCAATGGCAGAATGACACAAGTCAGAGGAGATGAAAGACAGTATTAATTCTCCAGAACATTACAGTGTGGTTTTCAGGGTTATCAAGAATCTTGAGTTCTACAAGACAGCAATGTTGGTTAAGAGGCATTGTCTTCTCCTAAAATTATTTCAGCATGTTAAAATGCATCTCAAGTCCCTCTAATTATACCATCGGGGGGCTGCTTTTTTCTTTAGCCAAACAAAACTTGCCATTTTAAAGTAGGTCAGGCTTTTAGCATGCAAATATTATCTTTGTGCAAGGCTTTTGTTTCAATTTAATGGTTTTCTGACTTAAACTTGTTCCTCCTCATTCTGCCATTCTCTGTGATGGGAGTCCCAAGGGGACCAGGGTTGATGGGTAATGAGGAGGGGGTGGGTGGAAAATTGTGCCGATGCTGCGTGTTAACCCTCGCTCGTTTCGCTTTCATGTTGCCTGCTCTCTAAACCGCTGGCTCTGAACCTCGTCCAGAATTGTCTTTTCTTGCGTAAATAGTGTTTAGTGTGCTGTTCCACTTAGATGAGCTGCATTAAGTACTCCACAGATGGGGGATCTGAATGAAAACCACATCATCTATGTGCAACACAGGCTCTACATCACACGGTTTCATCCTTATGTTGTAAATGTAATGTCAAGGGGCCCCAATACATTAAAAAAAGAAAGTTTAATACAGGTGCAATATTTGATGAAATGCACTGGAACGCATTTGTAGGTAAGATATAAATATAACTTTTTTTGCTTAAATTGTAAATTGCATGAGGCCATTTTACAACATTATTAGATTGAAAGATAAAAAAAATAAAAAATAAAAAAAATCACTACAGTATTTCCTGAAGATGGTGATCTTGTAACATGAACCTAGAATTGACCCAAAGGAACAATGAACTAAGCAGTATCAGAATTCATAAGGGGAAATGTGTTTGATAAAAAGCAGCTGTGTGTGATTCTGTGAGCGAGCATGTTAGTTATTGCAGCTCATAATGAAACAATGCCTCTTCATCATACGGTGGTGTGAAACTGCAAGAGTGATGTTTAGAAAAAGCTTTGAATCCTGTTCTAAACATTTTAAAAATCCTATCCATAATATCATATATAATAAAACATATAATTGAAGAGCTAAAGCTAAAACTACAGCCAAATACCTATTAAAAATATCTAAATACCCAGCAACAATAAGCCCACAAAGTGGATTTGTCAATCCTTCTAGATGGATTATGCAGAGGAATGTAAATAGGTGCACTCTGACCAATGAGGAACAGCCTACTGGCATGTGACTTGCATAAACACATTTTAGTAGAATTTGACATGTTTCCTTGTGAAAGCAAACCACCTTTCAGAAGATTACTAATATTTCAGAAAAATCAGCAAGAAGATATATTGAGGAAAAAGTCTCTAAAGCAGCAGGCACCTGTGATTTGGACGATGGCATGCCAATGGTTTGAGATGTGGTCATGGAGAAGTTCAAGCTTTGGGAGGTGCTGAAGTTAGTGGTCTGGGAGGAGCCCATTAGGTCAAAGAGGTCAGATGAGGGAGCAGTGGATACAGGAGCAGGAGCCGTCTGAAAACCTGAGAAAAGGTCTATTCTTGCAGGGTTCACAGGCTGGGCTGCTGGGACGGCTTGTTGGGCTGCAGGAAAAGCGTTCCAATCCCCAAAGTCTCCATTCCCACTAGACGCAGGGGCTAAGAAAAAAAAAAAACAGCCAGATGAAGTAGTGCACAGAGATAACACAGAGAGCACAGGAAAGACACAAGAAAGCTCTAATAGTTCTGAAGCTTTTTGATCAAAAGGCATATTTGTGCTATAACTGCACAAAATCCACAACCTTGCTTCATGTCAGGCTTTATCATCTGGCTGATAAAGCAGAGGATTTGCGTTTGCATGCAAATGAGCGCCACAAAAATCAAGAGAAATGCAAGGAAAACAGTAATGAAACTATCGGGGCACTGAAGACGCATAAATATCAAAAGAATCTCAGACTCTCAGTCACTTCAGCTCAGTGCCAGAAATGCAGAGGGTGATGTGTCACACACAACAAGAGCTGAAATGTGTCTGTGCTCATTAGCTTTTAGCACAGCAGCCCACCATATGGCTGCCCCCTCCTCTCACTGTTTAAGAGCTTTCTGCTTGGAGTATTTCATAAACAGGCAGCTGAGGATGGCAAACTCCAGTCCAGCAGAAAAACAAACAGCCTTCTGTTATATTCCCAGAACTACATTTAAATAACCATATAAAAAAAACCACACACACATCACCACTTTGTGTCTTTCAAGTTGCAGTCCCTTAAGGCTTTCATTTTAACATGTGAGCCTAATTATATATATTT
Organism: Danio choprae; assembly: GCA_903798125.1. Taxonomy (NCBI): domain Eukaryota; kingdom Metazoa; phylum Chordata; class Actinopteri; order Cypriniformes; family Danionidae; genus Danio; species Danio choprae. The sequence continues at coordinate 11,310,579 of CAIGQW010055024.1, read as the reverse complement.
AAAAAACACTGAAATTTACTTTTGGCAGAAATAAAAATAAAAAAAAGTCTCCTTTCTGTTAAAAATATCAAATAATTATATGATATTTGGAACTAGTAATGATGGCAGACTAGCTGATTACTTAGTAAATTTATCTATATTTTTAAGGTTATTAGTTTTGATATTATTAGTGGTGGTGCTTTAATACTGTTCTAATACTATCGATCAAAGGTTTGGATTTTAACCGACCTAAAACAAACAGTAAAAAAAACAAAAAACAAAACAAACCAAAAAAAAACTTATATTATATAAGAATATATAGGAAATATATTCTTGAGATAAATTTCTTATTATTATTGCTGTTGAAAAAAAATCTTATTATTATTGCTGTTGTTTTCGAGTTTCTTTCGATGAACAGAAAGGTAGTATAAATAGAATTCACTTAAAACTGTTTTTTTTTTTAACAATGTTTTTCCAAACTAAGGTTTTGGTCAATATATTAACACAATGTGTTGTTTATGAAAAACAATTATTAATTTTTAAAGCAAGCCTTACCAAGCCTAAACTTTTCACCACTCGTGCATTTTTGTTGAAGAAAGTAAAAGAAAAACCAACCAAGAGTTCTCAGGTTGTATTTTTGACCTTATGGTGTGTTAGGAGGTTACATAAACATACCAGTTGATGATGGAAGACTGGCTGCAGCTGCAGGAGAAGAGAAATCAGCAAAACCTCCAATCAGGTCAGAGCTGAGACCTAGATTGAAAGAGAGAGAGATTCAATTATGACATTCTAGATTTGCAAACATATCAATCTTCACTGATGTCCTAAGGAAAAGACAAAAATGGAAAAGACAAAAACAAGAAACATCTGTTGGCATCTTTGAGGGACACAAACACACACACACACACACACACACACACACTCACACACACTGGTCACATTACATTCCAGCAGCCTGTAGCTGGAGTTGTGTGGAGGAGGACAGATGCAGCTGTTCGGCTGGTGGAGGAAGGAGCAGGACAGTGAGGAGAGGGAGCTGCGCATCTGCTCAGCACTATACACCCACCAGGGACCACTTTGACATCTGGCCTCGGTGACTAAATGTTCCAGCAGGCAGCAGGAGCACAGGAGAGTGCATATGCTAAACTTCACAGTGCTCTCCTCCCTTTCAGCGAGACATGGCCATAGCGCAAGACTAACGGCAAAATGCTTTCTTCTACTTTTACTTATCTCGTCATTCATTTTCAAGATCATCGAACTATAGTTTGCGTGACTAATATCTATTATTAGTACTTATACAGAAAAGTAGTTTGACAGCATGGTTTACTTCATAACTCACACCGTGCATCAGTGTTCTACTTACGACAACAACAATCAATCAACTGATTTGAATGAATGACTTCACTTCTTTTATAACCGGATGAATCAGTGTTTCTGAACAAATGATTCAATGATGATGTAATGGAATCTACATTTAAAACTTCTAGTTACTTGCAAAAGGTGATTTACTCTATTTTGATTGCTACAGTGAAATTAAATCCCAATTCTTCTTTGATGATTTCTATTTTTGTGACAAATGATGATACTTTTGTGGCTGAAATCATTAATCACTGAAGTGATTAATCATTATTTTTTTTAATTGTACACGACTGCTCTCTCTCATTCTTGAGTCAGAAGCAGCACAAATGCAGATTTGAATGTATTACTATGGTTGATTATCAAAAGCTTTTATAGACAGCCAAATCCCTGTCAAGAGTGTATAGGTGTTTGAATCAAGATTGCAATCTTTTATCAAATTATCCTGCAGCTCCACCTACTTCCTTTAGGTATGAATTTGACTTACACCTTTGATCAGTTCTTACTTTCCCTGAGGATTAAATCCACAACCTTGCAATTATTTGCTCTAGAGAGTGTTGGGATGCTACTTCTTAAGCCTCCCAAAGTGAGTTAAGAAATTACTCAATCAAAAAGTGAATAAATTGCATTTTTAAATTTAATCTACAATATTTTCTAAAGATTTGCCAAAACTGTAAATCTCCCAGTTCTCTTAACTTGCAGAAACCCAAAAAACAATGTACCTTTGGAAGCTGGTTGAGCAGGTGCAGGATCTGCTGAGAACAGGTCCACCAAACCAGAACTGGGCTGACTCACTGCTGATGTAGTAGTAGTCTATATTAACAAAAAGAGAAAACACTCTAAACAGCTACCACAAGATGTCAGTGTAGAGTCAATGTATGTATATGACTCTACACTATATATATATAAAATGACATGTAAATTCACACTATTTATTAACAAATGTCTCTATTAACCATCAAGAGCTATAAAGCCAATAATTTAGTGTAGTGTTTCCTAACCTGGTTTGTGTTAGAATTGTTGGAAGTTTTGTCGCCAGTGTAATGAGCAGCTGCTCCAAGGTCTATCGTTTTTGAGGGAGCGCCTTTTTTACGAGTGGCAGTGGTCTCTGTGGCCTGCACAATCTGGACGCTTTTGGTTGTCACGGTTTCTTCATCATCTTTAAATTCTGATTTCCCAGACTGCCCGTTTCTTGTTCCACGACGCTCCTCATCTGTCTCACTATAGAGTAAAAAAAACAGGAGAAAACAGTCCATGACATGATCGGTTCACTTGGTTATAAACAGTTGTCAACAATTTGTTGATTTAATTAATTGTAACATTTATGCATTTGCATTTTGTGAGAAGAATGGGTGTTTCCAGGTGATCTGAGAAGGGAAGGTGAGATGGCCTGGGGGCCCTGACCTGAATCTGTCAGGCGAATCCTCCCTGTCTTTTTTGCGGAACATGTTAATGGTGTCATCAATGGTGCTTCCAATCTTATCACTGATCTCTCCCAGTTTTTCACTAAAAGGGAACGCTCCCTTGCTCTTGTCCCAGTCTTCATCCCATTTTGAGTGTGGCTCCCTGGAATCAAACCTTTCCTCCGCTGTAGGATGCATAAAACAGTGTGTTTTGAAATACAAACACACACACACAGTATACATTCAAGAAATACAGGAAATTAAGGGGAAAAACAGCCTCATAAAAACATGGTTCTTGATTTATTTTTATGACAATTAAGCACATTTACTAATTTTTACTTCACTTTTGTGATTTTCATTATTCTAAATGGTTATTCTTATTCTAATTACCTAATTAGTATAAATGCAGGCAGTGCAATAGAAATAATAAGTAGTAAATATTGCAAAAAGTAATAATAAACATTTACTTTAATTAACATTGCAGTTTGTTAATTACACTTTTTATTAGGTGGTGCTTAATACTAAAATGATGCCAAAACTGGTCCTGTAAAAAGACTTAATGCCATATTAATTCAAAATATAATCTTTTCCTTTTTCTTTTAAGGGGACAAACAACTCTGTTCATCATAAGATTCATCATAATTTATGTGAATGTAAAGAGAAGCGAAATAAGCCTGTGATGCCTCCTCTCTGAAATATCTTAGAACTTAGAACTGTGGTTATTACTATAAAATTTGCAAGCCACAAACTCAAAAACACATTAAAAGACATGCATATCAAGTTTCATTAAGCTTTAGAGCTAAACAACTGTCAGAACTAAACTAAAACAAGATACCAGTTAAATCTGAAACAGCCATTACAAATCATGCACTGCAAAAAGAAGGCAAGTATTTTTTTTGCTTCCTAATCAAGGACATCAAAAACATAATTTATGCTGTCATGTGTAAAAGCAGCTATGAGGGGTATTAAAATAAACCTACAGTATAGTTCAGTCATCTGGAAATGCAAATCCTCTAGGGATAATAACGGTAGAGAGAAGGACAGAAGACCTCCTTGTTTTCAGAGAGTCTCATTTAGATAAATTCCTCATGATTAATGTATATGATGTAAAACACCTTGAATAGCTATATATATATATATTTATATATATATATATATATATGATTGTGTGGATGTTGTGTGTGCGCGCAAATTACTGAGAAAGAGAAGGCATTAGGGACTTACAGTATCTGAAGCCTGACATACTATCAGAGGACACGCCTATATACTTGTCCCTGTTTTTCTTGGCCTTCTTCCTTTCCTCTCTCAATCTGTCATCGTCCTGCACAAACTCTATAAGCTCCTTCACCTTCTGACGCACATTGACACCCTGGTCCTTGCCGTTCTCGTCTGAAACACAAAAGCCCATTTATCCATCACTGACCAGTATCTGAGAAACATCAAACAGCGTTCATGACAGACAAATAATTATATAAGCTCTTGTCTTTGTGCAGTTTACTCACCGACACAATGATAGCTCTCAATTGAGCGCAAATCATACAGGTGCTCTCTTGCGCTCGTGACTACGCGTTCAGACCCATTTCTGATCAGATAAGCCAGCAACAGTAAAGACTGAAGTGGAGAAGACAGCAAAGCTCAAAACAGATCACAGTGCAGGGAAAGCATTCAATATTGCAATAAGCACAAACTCAGCACAAAACAATAGACCATAATAGAACATTATTTATCAATATGTGGCTCTTTTTGGATTTTCGGAAGATATAGGAATTGAGAATGTGAAACAGGAAATACGTTGGGACCATTGTTTTTGTTTACATCCCTCAAAATGGTCTATAGGTGCCTTGAATCAAATACTCAATACTTATCAATTATTGCAAACCTTGTAAACTCTTCTCCAGTTTTTCTTGTTGTCTTTGAGCATTCTTGTCCACAGCATGTTCATAACCTCTGGAAACTGTTCATACATAAATGTGCACCTGAAATTAACCAAAAGAAAAGGTTATCTAAGGATGCATGCGCAACTGTTTTCCAGATAAATGCAGATCAATCATTGAATTCCCCTCCACTTGCCTCGCAACTTCTCCCATTAGCTGTCCAGAAGGTCCCCATGGGTCATCATTGGTGGCTTCCCGAACTTTCGACTCAGTTTCAGTATAGTTCATCACAACGTTGGTTCTGTGAGAAAGAGATTAAAGCCTTTCAGAAAAGTCAAACAGTGTTTGATATAATAGATATCTGCAGGTACAAGCCTTTCAGCAAAGAATAAATATAGTTCGATTTTGTATAACACTTTAGTTGTACAACATGGTAAGATATTAATCAAAATATGGATCCTTGGCTGCAGGAAATGGTTTTGTGCAAGTGACATTTGTACTGTAATTAATAAAAAGAAAAATGGAATGTAGTTTGTTTGGCTGTGCAGCTGAAAGAAAGACTGTTTGTATTAAAAAGCAGATTATTTATAACAAATTTCATTTTCCACCCTGTCCAAATGGTTATAAATACAGTAATAATTCTAAAACGCAGAAAACCACTTCCTATTTAAACATATAAAGCTAAATAGGCTTATATTTGTCTATGACGTTGTCTGGTTAGTGATTAACTATTTTAAAAAATCCCTTAAGGTTACATCACATTTACTAGAAGACATATTTATATTACCTATTAAAAAGGAATGACTTTAAATAGTAGGAATGAGAGATACTAACAAATTTGATGAATGTTCTTGTGCTGGTACCTTGAGTGAGTTTTTTTTTTTACTATTATTATTTTTTAATAAATGTCAGAAGTGTCTTCACTATAAAATAAAAACAAACTGCTTTTCTTAGAAAACAATGTAATGAGTCAACAGTCTATCAGACAATCCTCACCATTACTACAGTTTCAGATTAAAATGTTTATAGTTTAAGAAATCAATAGTGTTTATCAGAAAAGTCAAATTTTGACAGATTTAATGACATCAAGCAAAAGGTGATACAAACTGGCTAGTACACTTTTTTTCCAATAGTAGAGCCACAGGCCCTTGTAAGTTCCTCAATGAAAGATTCTTTGAATTCAAATGATTCGTTCAAAAAGGCTGATTCATTTAGTAGCAAACCAAATTACTATGAAAGCATCACTGAATCATTAGCTTACTCAGTTTGTTCAAGAACAGTGTCATTCAGAAATTAAACACTGCAGATTTGCTTTGTTTGGAACTATTTTTCCTGGCAAAACAAAATCCTGACAAATCTATAGCATTTATAGATCATATTCATAATTTTATTGTTTGGACTATCACAAAGTGCTTTTACAAAGTAAGTCACACTCAATATTGTCAGATAGCATGTCATTAAAACAACAATTACTTTATTATTGTGGCTGATGAATATCATACACTCCTACAAAACAGTTACTTGAATAATCAAAAAATCTCAAACCCCACCTTCGTTTAAATACCATGCAGAGGTAAGCAAGGAAAACAATTCAGCAAAAGGACTTACATGAAACCAGTTTAGCCCTATAGCGACAGAGCCAGAGTGAGATAAAGAGTGGTTATACAAGATACACAAGATCTCAGTATAAGGGTGGGGTGTACAACATAATAGAGGGTGGATCAAAAAAACGCACTGACCCTTAATTCTTCCTATTCCTGAATTTCTGTGGATTTGAATTAACAAAAAGGCTAGTACGGATTCATAGTATATTGAGAAAATAACTGGGTATTGCTCTTACTCAATGAAAATGTAAACCCAAATTAGCAGGAATAAGTAAAAAAACTTTAACAATAAAATGTCCTAGATTCATGCTTCCTTGTTTATTTAAGGCGTAATTAATCAGATTAGACTATAACAGAATTATAATGAAAAAGAAGATGTAAAAAAAAAAAATAATAATAATAAATAAAACTAGCAGACACATAAATCAGGCATTATATGAAGTGATTAAAAAGTCAGGAAATCAGTCCTCTTATGCTTACAGGTCGCAATAATTTCCATCTTCTGAAAAATCTGGGATAAACAAACGCGTGTCTGATTCTTTAAAAAAAACACACCAGACCGGTAAGATGCATTAACTGGTTTCACAGCTTGATGACAACACAGTTTTTTTTTCTTAGGTGCTATTGAAATCTTTTCCAAGGTTGTATGTTTATATGATACCTGTGGTTAGTTATCTACTGTACTAAATATCAATAATTTAGTCTTCCTGTGCCATTTCTTGACTTTCACACCATTTTGGAACAAGCTGTTCATTGCTTTACCAGCATGAAGCTACATTCCCCATTGGTCCACCCATGGCTACACTTCTCAAGTTGTCTGTTAAAAGGTCACACTGTTGGAAATGAATGATTTTGGAGGCAACCATGTATATTCACTCTGCTTGCCACTGTCTCCAAAGTTGCTTTGCAAAAACAGGAAATTACTTCTTTTTTTTCGGGTCATGATGTGTCATGTTTGTCAAGATGATATTCAATCTTTTACAATATACAGTGTCCTCCAGAGTCCAGAATATAAGATACAGATTTTTTTTGTCTCTTCAGACATTTATTGTAGTCTCTTTTAAGGCTTGACCCCTCATCTTTCAACAGCATATGCTGTAGTGTCAGCTGTAAATCATCACATAGTTTCATGTAAATGACAGAGACATACCCAGTTAGGTAACACCCAAAAGTTTGCACAAATTCTTATTTGTGAATTAAAGCCTTCAATAACTGCTGTTCTGTATTACCAGAAAATGGCAAGATAAGAATGGAAAAAAACCCTAGGTTGAGAGTTGCACAATAACTTCTTTAATGATCACCATAAAACACATCATTTTGTTCTACTTTTTTTTTTTTTTGTCAAATTATTAAACATTTTTAAATTAAAATGACTTTTATATCACCTGTTAAATAAGAGATGACCAGCTACAGATTTGATTTATCCCTGACTGGGGCACTTTCAAAACTATATTCTAAATTGCTATCCTTTACTACTAAACAAACTCGTAAATTATTCATTAAACAGTGTCTGACAGTGTGATTTTAGACAGCACAGCTGAAAAAAAAATTTAAACACTTAAAGTCTGCATCAAATCAAAATGTAATTTTTTAAGGCTCACATTGCTCCTCTTGAGGTAAATGATTACTCTCTGCAAGTTAACAGAAATTTTGGTAATCTTTAATCAAATATGCATCCGCTCTTGAATGTCATTCCTTCTGTAAGTCTATTAGTCTGACAGCTTGAGTAAAATATCATAAGCCATTTCTCTCCAACTGTTAGTTTGCTGTGAGAGAGAAGTGTAGCTTGTGAGGAGAAATGCTTAAATAAAACAATGCCCTCTATTCAATTTCAGATATAAATATGGCACAATACTGATGGAAAATCATAGGAACTCCATTCATGCAAACTTTAAATGGCTTGGAAATATATGTTAAAAGTGGACTCCAGCAAATATTTAGGTCAACAGAGTATATAAAAACTAATGAATGTAAAATCACACAGGACATTCCTTTGACCTTTGAGTAATATGTTGTTTATGTTTTAAACGTTTTTTCCATTGGAGATACAAACTGAACAACCTTTTTTATTTTTATTCTGAACAAATGTGTAACACTGCATTGGTTTGGTTTGTACCGGAATATAACAAAAACTACATTTCTTAAGTATTTGATGTCCCTGTCATTTTAGGGGTTAAAACACAAGATTCAGTTTAACTGCTGCGGTTTTCATGAAGCTCAGCGGCCTCTATTACATCACCGACACATCCATCGCTATAGTTCAGATAATGTAAACAGTTTGTTGAATAATCAGCCGTAGACACACACACCACACAAATACGAACAATGAGCTGTTGTTCATATTAGGCTAACTAGTTAGCTTGATCAAATGATTAACAAAAGAGAATCATTTGAGAACATTACAAAAAAGTTTGTCACTCTATATATATATATACAATAAAACGCGTACTCTTGTTTTAACAACAGTTTCTCACTCAAAACAATTGCAAGGTTAGTTTGTGTGGAAAGCACTCTGAAACACCAGCGCCGTGTTTTGACAGCCAACACAAGTTTAGCTAGTGTCATAAAATTAGCCACTAAGTTGATATTAAGAAACTCTGTTCAATATTAAACCGTTACTAAACAAGTTTAAACCTCTTGTGAAGTAACAAAACCGACTGAAACATCTGCACTGGTGAAATACGGGACTTTGAATGGGACAACGAAGCTGTTGTTAGCCGCTGTGCTAACTTAGCTGCTGTCTCGAGAGTGCGATGTGACGTCAACGAGTGCGTACGTGTCTCATTTTCAACAGGTACGAGGCAAGACGCCGAAATACTTTCGGAAACATCCAAAATACTCACGCTTTATCAACCAGCTCCCGCACTTTCCACATATTCAACATCTTGGCCGTGTCGCTGTGGCTCTCGGTCGAGAAAACAGGTGTTCCAGCCCTTGAAATCCGCTGGTCGTGCCAGTAGAGCTGTCACGAAAGCCGAAGCATGAACTCTAAAGTTACGGCGGAGGAGCGCAGGCCACACAGGTTTCTACGGAAATGCTCCGTCACTTACGGAAATTTCGTAGGCTGCTTCAGCAGAAACACTACATCCTTTCAAGATGAGGATATGACATGACACTTTAAAGTAACCTTGCAGAAAAGGATAGAGAAGGAGAGTAAAATCAACTGATGGGTTTATTAGTCAAATATATAAATCAGGGAAAAATAAAACAGCTCAGACATCATACAATAAGAATAAGCTTGTGTAGTTGCCATTTTTATAATTAAAGTGAAATTAATTGTAAAAGTTCCCACACTTTAACTGTAATACCAAACAGAAATGTAATTTTACTGTGAATTTAAAGAGGCCAAATTAAAGGGGGCAAGCTTTCATATTATTTTACCTTTTAAATTAATTACTCATGATATATATTTTGTAAACCAATATTAATTATAATATTTGTTGGCAACATTTTGACAGCAATTTTTTTTTTTTAGTTACTTAATTTTAATTGAAAGGGCAGCATGGTGGCCCAGTGGGTAGCACATTCGCCTCACAGCAAGAAGGTCGCTGGCTCGAGCCTCGGCTGGGTCAGTTGGCATTTCTGTGTGGAGTTTGCATGTTCTCCCCGTGTTTGCGTGGGTTTCCTCCGGGTGCTCCGGTTTCCCCCACAAGTCCAAAAACGTGGTATAGGTGAATTGGGTAAGCTAAATTGTCTGTACTGTATGTGTGTGAATGAGTGTGTATGGATGTTTGGATTGAGTTGTATGGATGTTTCCCAGTGATGGGTTGCAGCTGGAAGGGCATCCGCTGTGTAAAACATATGCTGGATAAGTTGGCGGTTCATTCCGCTGTGGCGACCCCAGATTAATAAAGGGACTAAGCCGAAAAAAAGAAAATGAATGAATGAATAATTTTAATTGAAGCACCAAGCAGAACTCCAATTTCCTATTTAAAGGGGAAGAATTAAAAGGATCAAGCTGTCAGTGATTTAGATTTCCTTAATTAAATACATTATTTACAACTTAATGTCAGAAATCAATATGTACTACAATGGCAACTTCATAATATTAATATACTTGCTGTGCAGCTTTTTAAATTAAAGTACCAACAGAACTGTCATTTTCATGTGAATTTATATATACAGTGCTCAGCATATATGAGTACACCCCCCACAAATGTCTTATTTAAATTAATATTTTCTATAGGATGCTTAACAATATTATATTTGTGCATATACATTAGTTTAGTCAATACTGAAGCTGGAGCTAATCTAACAAAATCTGGATAAAATAACTTACAATAATGGTTAAAAAATTAGTAGCCCAAATGTATATGTTAGGAAAAAATTAAATTAAATACAATTTTCAAAAATAGCAAAAATCAAGAGAGACAAAAAATATATACAATTTTGTTGAAATGTTGTAGTTTGTAATTTATTTTTGCAATATTTTGCATGAATTTAGATGTATTATCTTTCCATTTCTAAAGATGTTCTGTGACTAAAATATATCTGTTTAATAAATCTGTTAATCTGTTAATAAATCAAATGCACCAACTTATATATGCTGAGCACAGTGTATATATATATATATATATATATATATATATATATATGTATTTGTGTGTGTTTTCATTATCTTACTTTTTATTTAAATATATTTTTGAAAAGTTTAGAAAAGGCTGAATTAACATCTGTTTAAAAAGTAAATTTGTGTTTAATGAGTTTAATGAGCAGGGCTGAATGATATCTATACAGAAAAGTAAATAAATAATTAAATCTAATTAAAATAAACCTCATAATAAACACAGTGACAGAAAAAAAATATTCTTTTAGAAAAACTGAAAAAT
>CAIGQW010055024.1:11272598-11299134 GCA_903798125.1 Danio choprae | reverse complement strand
ATATATACACACACACACACACACATATATACTCTGTATAGAAAACTTATAAAGTTAAAAACAGACAAATTTAAGGCACTGTATGACACTGCCAAGTCTTATCAGTCACATCTGCTGAAGACGAGTGAGACTTTAACATGGTAGAAAAGCAGAAAGTTTCTGGGTGTCAGCTCCAATAGGTAGTCCATTTCTCAGGATCTGAGATGCCAAGACTTTGTGTTTTGGTAGATGGGCCATCTTACTGACGGGTGAAAATGGAGGCCCTTCCACAAATGACAGCCCCCAGGGAAAGAGGAGAACCTCTTATGGAAAACAAGCATTAGGGGCTTCTTGCACAAAATAAATAAATAAATGGGAAAAAAAACAACAAAGAACATCACAGGAAACTGACAAAAAGAACCTATTTTACAAAAACATAGCATGACAAGAGACAGCACTTAACGTCCCCAAATGCACTACACCCATGGGAACTGCTTCAATTACTGCTGCAAGTTCACTGAAGAAAACCATAGACAGTCTGACTGTGAAGAACGCGACTGTGAGGGAAATGCAGAAGGAATTTTTCAGAAAACATTTTCCTTTGGATACCATCACGTGTCTTTGCTAGATTATTCTTTATTAACAAAAGAAAAAAGTAAAAGAATATACAGACTTACCACCAGCAGTGATTTTTACATCTTTTTACACAGAGCTTTGATAAACCATATAGTTTAAAAATGATCTTACACTTTAGTTGTTGGTATATTCATTGTTGAATATTTATGTATGTACAGTATTGTATGCATGAATACACAGGGTTTCTGCAGGTTTTATGAAGGTAAATGAAGTAAAAAAAAGAGCAATTGTGAATAGAACATAATATGTCCTCTAATATGTTCTCTAAAAATGTATGGTGAGCAAACAATAAGTTGTATTATCAACACTTTAAAATTGAAATTACTTCTTCTTACTGATCTCAATTACATTTAAAAAGCTCTGCTTCTACACAATAAAATATGGAAATTCATTCATTCATTCATTGTCTTTCAGCTTAGTCCCTTTATTATTCTGAGGTTGCCACAGCGGAATGAATCACCAACTTATCCAGCATATGTTTTACACAGCGGATGCCCTTCCAGCTGCAACCCATCACTGGGAAACATCCACACACACTCATTCACACACATACACTACAGACAATTTAGCTTACCCAATTCACCTATACCGCATGTCTTTGGACTTGTGGGGGAAAACGGAGCACCCAGAGGAAACCCACGCCAACACGGGGAGAAAATGCAAACTCCACACAGAAATGCCAACTGACCCAGCCGAGGCTTGAACCAGCGACCTTCTTGCTGTGAGGCGATTGTGCTACCCACTGCGCCACCGTGCGGCCCAAAATATGGAAATATCATTTAAAAAGTTCATTACAAATATGTTGTCTTGTTTTGATTGTAATGTAAGAACGTGCACCTTTCGTAAAGCTGCTTCTTTTAAATGACAGTGAAAGTGCTATACCAGTAAACTTGAATTAAATTAAATCCAATTTAATTGAAAAGTAAAATCAAATTCAATAATTAGTCTTACTTTTTGTAAACTGTATCAACATTAAGTGTTTATGATCAAAAAATGCCTAAGCATTTAAAAATTGTGAAACTAAAAATTATATCCCATTGCTAGGCATTTATTCGTTTGAGCAGAAACAAGACAAGATTAAACAAGACTTCATTTCTTTTTATTTTATTTTTTGCATCTCATAAATGTATCTTTATTTAAAGATGCTTAATTGAAAATATAAGGATGATGTTTCCCATTCTTCTTCTTCTTCTTATTATTATTCATTCATTCATTTATTTTCTTTTCGGCTTAGTCCCTTTATTATTCTGGGGTCGCCACAGCGGAATGAACCGCCAACTTATCCAGCATATGTTTTACGCAGTGGATGCCCTTCCAGCTGCAACCCATCACTGGGGAACACCCATACACACCTATTCACACTCATACACTATGGACAATTTAGCTTAGCTGTAAATGCATGTCTTTGGACTTGTGGGGGAAACCGGAGCACCCAGAGGAAACCCACGCCAACACGGGGAGAACATGCAAACTCCACACAGAAATGCCAACTGACGCAGCCGAGGCTCGAACCAGCGACCTTCTTGCTGTGAGGCGAGAGCGCTATCCACTGCACCACCTTGCTGCCCATTATTATTATTATTATTATTATTATTATCATCATCATTATTATTTGTGTGTGTGCAACATTTAATGCCACAAATTTAAGACTTGAAATTAGGTCTTTCTACTCTGGTTTAAGAAATCGGAACTTAATCTTGCTGCAAAACCCCTGCTACATGCAGTCATGTTTCAACAACTGTCGTAAAGGCAAAGCTTATGTTATGAAGATGTAAATGATTTTTCAAATAAAATTTTCAGATTTGTCTTAAAGTAATTGTGTTAGCATTAAAATTAGACTATGTTCTAAAACATGTAGGTGGGAAAATACTTTTTGGTTATCCGGTTTGGCTTTAGATATAAGCAAAGCAACACTAATGAAATAAAAATAATTGATACAAGTTCAAACAGGGGAAATGTAAACTGCACAGACTTCAAAAGTGAAATCTGCAAGGGAGATCTTTTGGCTGTAAATGCACAAAGGCCCAATTGTCTAAAATGGTCCATGAAATAAAGTTGAATTTTTTTAGCCTCCCTTACTATGATATTTGATATCAAATCCAAAAATCAACATTCAGATTCAAAAAGAATGTTTTGAAAGTACTGATAAAACAACGTCTCACATTTTGCCAGAAATGAACGATGGGAGTAAAATGGCACAGGAGATTTGATTAACCAAAGAAAGAAAAACACCCAAACCTTTCGATAGGGGGCACTGTCTCACCACATAAATATATGCTCACAATTCCTTCTTATCATCATCATCATCATCATCATCATCATCGTAAGAAACACCATAATCATATTTCATTCTGTACATTTCAGTTTGTTATCATTATAAACAACCCGAGCTGTGATGATGCAATAATAGTTGGTGAATAGGTGCAATAATAGCCAACCTATTTGTAATTATAGATAATAGTATATAATTAGCACAATGTTCTTGGCAAGCCGCTCCACTGGACCGTATTTAGACAAGGTTTTACAGCACCAAATAAACCGCACAGAGTCTCACAGAGTTTCATATCTGCATTATGAGCTCTGTCTCTACTTCATCTTATAATTACTGTCCCAAAACTGCCTCGCAGCACATGAGCACACACACATACATGCACACATACATACACAAACACAGTGCATCCTGGTGGAAAAGCAGAAGTGACCTGTCATGCAGAGAGAGGTCAGATGATGGATGACGTGTGGGTGGTTCTATCGCTTGGGAAAAAGACCCAAGGGCTGACTGTGGCCTGTGCAAGGGCCAACAATAACATCCTTAAATAAAACAGCATGAAAAGAGTCCCCGTATCCCATCGCCAGTCCAGAGCAAGACTTAAGCAATGGGTACAAAATGGAGCAAGAGCTGTAAAATTAGAGCGAATGCCACAAACAATGAACATTGTTTCGTAATGGCATTGTAAAAAGGGGAAAAACCCAAGTATGCCGAGTTTCTGCAGATTGGAAACATGTGTGGGGAATAAAATAAATAAATAAAAATGTCAGATTTCCCACTCCCACTCTGAAATGATGTGCTGACCACATTTTCATGGGAAACGCTAGAGCATAAACGGCCGAAATTAACTGGTGATCATTGTCCCATGGTCTTCTTTTATTAAAGGCCATTTTCACAGGCCTCTCGAGGCAGTTTTTCTTTAATGATTCTAACAGGAGTGATAGAATGTTGCGTGTCAATAATATGTTTAATTTCTAATGATTATTTATTAATTAGTACAACCTTTTTATACCCCTTTATCTTCAAAATGTTACTTGAATTGTTCTTTCTTTTTTATAGCTGACCCAAGCTTGACTTCAACTTTGTGTTTATTAGTCCAGTCAACATCAGCTTTTCTGAATGTTGACTGGAATTGAAAATAACTTTGGGCAGCCTTTATATAATATGTCTTCCTAACTAACTACAGGCAAGAATATCACTTCAGGCTTAGATATTTTTGCACTTCCAACATGTTATTATTAGTGGATGTTTTTACAGTCTATGTACGTACAGTAAAATCCTTCAGAGTAAATAGCTGAATAAAAATGCTAAAATGTTGCCAGAGGGCATTTACACTGAAAACAAAATGATTTGTGCAAAATTGTTGCAAACAATTTATACGGGTTGATTTTAAACAAACAAATTAAATTCAGTAATGTTCAACTTAATTTGTTTGTTTAAATTCAGCCCAAATAAATTGTTTACAACCACTTAGCTTAAAACAATGTAGTAAATCCAAGGAATAATCTTTGAATATTTTTTTCAGGGTATTATATAAGAATCATATTTAAATGTGTATGGCAAGCTTTTTAACATTTATTATTCTATCTATTTTCATGCTATACTAGTATTTCTTTTTTAGATATATTTTCCATTAAGTAGTGAAACTGTAAAAAAACAAAAAACATTTCTCTTTATTGAATTACGGGACCTTAATATTTGCCCTGTTGTAAAGTTTGAAGAAAATGTTTATAGTCTTAAGTGATATATCTGGTACTTTTTTAAGTGATATATCTGGTATACTACCAGTACTTTTTCTGCTATTTTACAGACTTAATTCTCTATATAAAATTTCTTATACAATATTTAGTTTTATACTCATAAAATATCATGCAGTTTAACAAAGTGACTTTTATTGATAGAGCAGTGATAAAGGTCTCATAATATAATTCATAACTGCAAATAAATGCAAAACACTTATGAATCATGAAATACAGAACCTGTTAATTACGGATATTTTACAAATGTATTAGCTCCTAGTTTTTATTATTTTGATACTAGGTAAAAGATATTACGTATTCATTAGACTTTGGTTCTTATTATTAAATACTAGAATGTTTTTGTTAGATACTAGTATCTATTAAATAGACACTAGTATTTATTAGATACTAGCTTTTATTCATTAGAGAAAAGTACAATGGATACTAGTATAGTTTAATGTTGAAATAGCTTGCCTTACTATGTGTCACTGTTCTTCGAATTTTACACTAAACAAACTATTGGTTAAAATATTTCAAATCATTTATAATGGCTTGCACTCACAGCATGATGCAAAGTATCCTGGCACAGAAAGAGTTAAAATCCACTCAAAGCTTGAGTCCAATTCCCAACATGTTCCTGTCATTTTTGTGCCCCTGACACATTGTGTTCTGAAGCAGAAAGCATCTGCTCTTTTATGGGCAAATTCAATTAGTAATTAAGCTGAATAAAAAAAAGAGGAGTCAACATCTGGAGCCGTTACATGTTAATGCGATAAACTGGGAAAAGGTAAGATAGGAGAATATGGCGTGTGTAAAATGTTCAAGGACGTTTGGCTCAGAGATACTTCATGGCATGTCAAGTTTATTCAGCTGCAGAAAGGGTTAAAACGGGACATGTCATGTTTAAAAGGACCTCGCTGAAGAATGCGCTTTGAAAGACTTTGGAAGGGAAAAAAACCAAAAATGTATGGGTGCATGGGGTTTGGATGTGAAATCATTTCTATTCTCACACCCCCAAATGCCCTGATTCACTAAAACAAAAAACACAACAGACTGTGGTATTGTTGGCGTGAGGAGAAGGAAAGATTCCATAGTAGAAAAACTAAGGGGAATTGAGATAAGACAAGCAAACAAGACCCAGCTGTGGAAAGGTATCATTGGCGAGACTCCAGAGAGGATGGGGAGCGATTCATCTACACCCACAACCATTACTTAATTAGTCCATAAGGTGATATTACACCTATTTGACAATGCGTGCATAATCTATATCATCCTTGAGCATTAGACAAATAGATTCGAGAACAAAAGGAAAAAAAAAAACAGATTAGAACCCCGTCATGTTATGGAGATTTTATGCATTGCTTTGTGGTGAGTATAGAGTTAAAAAAAACACACAGTGAAAAGTGTGAATGATGTCACTCGAATCTTGTTGGTTTCACATAAACGGCAGTGTTTTATTGAGCCAGAGAAATAAAGATAGTGAGTTGCGGTTAGGAAGCATGGGTTCACTGAGCAAGGTTTACTGGAGACGCGGTGCCAGGCTACAATTAGACATGTTCTCGACACGGAAAATATTTAAAAGCGAGCGCAAAAGTACATGGGGGGCTATATTCTTGAATAGATTATGTTTATTTAGTATGAATTCGCATATAAAAATGTTGGAAGGCTTCGTTCATTCTGAATACCATATCCACTTTCCTCATTGTTGGCACCATAAATCAGGTCTTCAATTTGTAATGCAGCTGCTAATAAGTATATAAAACAGATCTTTATATGTTACCATTATTATGTTGCTATTTTTTTCCATCGGTTTACATCTGTGAATGTATTTTTGTAGGTTTATCATGATCTGGATTCTTGTTTCTTGTGATATCTTGTGATTTTTCTTGTCAGAGTTTATTCCATGCCACTGTCATTAATTAATTTGGGTCTAAAAGAAGAATGGCACTTGACTAAATTTGACACTTTTGTGTTGCTACAACTGTTTTACACCATCTTCAATGCTTAACAGTTGCTTTAATAAAACCAAATCACACTGAGCAAATTCCTTCGTGAACTGGACTGGTCTGATTGAATCTGTTCTTGAGTCAACTACTCACTGATTTAAATGATCCAGTCACAGTAAGTCTCCAGGTACTGATTCACTGATTCAAATGATACAGACAAAGCGAGTCTCCATTTAATGACTGACTGGTTCGAATGATCTGGTTACAGTGAGTCTCAGTTTCCGATTCACCCATCCAAATTATACGTTCAGAGAGAGCCTCCATTTAGCGACTGACTGTTTACATTTTTTGGACACAATGAGTTTCAGTTACTGATTCACAGATTTAAATGATGCAGTCAAAGTGAGCCTCCAGTTAGCGACTGACTGGTTAATTTACATTTCATTACAATTTATATTTAGCAGATGCTTTTGTCCAAAGCAACTTACAATTGAGGAGGCATTCAGGGATTCAGGAAAAAGAGGCAATACACACCAGAAGTGCTATTATTTGAAGAAACTGTTAGTGCTCAGAGAACTAAGTGCTAGTAGTCTTTTTACTTTTTTTTTCCAAATTTGATTCAATTATGTGGACACAGCGAGTCTCCAGTTATTGATTCACCGATTCAAATTATACAGTCAGAGCAAACCTCCAGTTAACAATTCACTGATTCAAATGATAAAATAACACAACTGAATAGCCATGCATTTTTCTTGCTGTCATAGTAAATAATAGGTATACAACTAAACAACTAATAGTTATAAAACAAATAATAGTAATAAAAACGTAACATATTTTACCCTGTGTGACATCTGTTTTCGTATAGTGCATGGTTTTTTATTTGTGAGCAATTTGTCTTTTTTTTAAATTTGATAATTTATTTTTCATGTAAACACATTTTGTTTTGACAATTTTTTTAAGTATACTAGTCTACAAAGGAATATTTTGTTATATTCATTTGTTTACAGACTTTATTACTAATTGTCATTAGTTATCAGCAGTTATTATTTTGGAAAATTGCATTGGTCGCCTGTCAGTTTTCAAATTGATTTAAAAGTTCTCATGCTAACCCATAAGGCCTTGAATGGTCTGGCACCAAAATATTTGAAGTTATGCTCATTTGTTGCTGGTCTTTGAATGAGTTAAGCTCATTTGTTGCTGGTCTTTGAATGAGTTAAGCTCATTTGTTGTTGGTCTTTGAATGAGTTATGCTCATTTGTTGTTGGTCTTTTAACTGTTAAGTCAACACGGCTAAAATCTATAGAGGATCGAGCATTCTCTTCATTGGCACCTAAATTGTGGAATTCTCAGCCCTCTGATACTCAGAATGCAGAAACCACAAGTGCTTTTAAAACATTACTTAAAACATACTTTTTTGTTTAGATTTTTTAAATGTAATGGCAAATATTTCTGTTTTTTACTATATTGTAGTATATAGTACTGTTTTTGTCTAGTTTTTATGCATGTATCATTGTATGCATCTATAGTTTTAATTTGTAAAGCACTTTGAGATGCTTTAAATGTGTTACTTTAAATGTGTTACATAAAATAAAGTTTATTATCATTACTACTATTATTATTATACCTTTACTGGAGTAATATGGCAGCACGGTGGCACAGTGGATAGTGCTCTCGCCTCACAGCAAGAAGGTCACTGGTTCGAGCCTCGGCTGGGTCAGTTGGCATTTCTGTGTGGAGTTTGCATGTTCTCCCCGTGTTCGAGTGGGTTTCCTCCATGTGCTCTGGTTTCCCCCACAGTTCAAAGACATGCGCTATAGATGAATTGGGTAAGCAAAATTGTCCGTAGTGTATGAGTGTGAATAGGTGTGTATGGGTGTTCCCCAGTGATGGGTTGCAGCTGAAAGGGCATCTGCTGTGTAAAACATATGCTGGATAAGTTGGCGCCAGATTAATAAAGGGACTAAGCCGAAAAGAAAATGAATGAATGGAGTAATATTTTATTATCATATTTGTACTTTTCCTCAAGTACTTGATTTGTGTATTTCATCCAGCACTGTTCAGAAGTTACCTTAGGCCACGATGACTTTGATCAATACCACACGCTCTCGCTCTCTCCCCAACTTTTCTTTCTCCCATTATCAGCACATCTCTTCATTGGTCTTCATTTCCCCCTGCAAACTTATGAAAATGCTCCGAGATGATTAACACAGACTTAATGACCTGCAAAAACAACAACGGCTTGTGAGTTTCTTCAATTTGCCGTTGCCCACCTCCCTCCCCCATACAAGGGAACAATATACCCCTGCCTTGCTCTCATAAGGATTCATTACCCTGCTCTGAGATTTCCAGGCCAGGCGAGGGAAGCGTTATTTCCCCTGTGTTGGCTCTCACATTGGCAGGGCCATTACTCTTAACACTCCTGCAAAGGGGCTAATGGGGCAGCTTTACTGACAGAGAAGAGGAAGGGGAGGAAGAGGGTGGGTGAGAAGGGGTTGAGATGATATGGTAATCAGAGAGGGAAGGGATTTGGGAATTCCGACTGCATGGAAGAAGTGGGAACGAGAAGTAAAAAAAAAAAAGTAATTTGTTGAACTTGGGCCAAAATTGCAAAGCTTTGTGAAAAATGAGATAATGAGGCAAACTATCGTTCCATTTCTGCTTGTGATTATAAAAAACATTAAATCAGTTTAATGTACTTCGGTAATGTGGATACTCATTTAGTCTTTGTAATGACAACGTTGACTGGTGAAAGGTGCTAAAAGGTGAATGGGAAAGTAGCACATGATCACTTTCAGACACCGAATGTGTGCGTGTACAGCTCAGTTTCAGAAAAAGAAGACATTAGGCTTGTTTTAGCCATGCTACAAAGAGAAGAGTTGAGAAATCAAGTGTTTTATCGGCATTTCTTGAGTTAAAGCTTGATTTTTGTTTTATTTTGTAGCTACTGATGACAAATGTTGTGGTTTAGAACATAAAATCACAATCGGTCAAAATAACCAAATATATGGCATTCTTTCATAAATGTCTTCATTCATTTTTAGACAACACAATACCAGGTTTTAACGTCAGAAGACTTACATTTGTCAAATCAACATTTGCTGGAATTTAGAACAGAAATTGTGAATTATGAAAACAATCTGACTATTTTTCCATTTCTGATCATGATTATAAAAAACATCAATTAGGTTGTGAATGGGGCCTCACGGTGGCGCAGTGGGTAGCACGATCGCCTCACAGCAAGAAGGTCGCTGGTTCGAGCCTCGGCTGGGTCAGTCGGCATTTCTGTGTGGAGTTTGCATGTTCTCCCCATGTTGGCGTGGGTGCTCCGGTTTCCCCCACAAGTCCAAAGACATGCGGTACAGGTGAATTGGGTAAGCTAAATTGTCCGTAGTGTATGTGTGTGAATGAGTGTGTATGGATGTTTCCCAGTGATGGGTTGCAGCTGGAAGGGCATCCGCTGCGTAAAACATATGGCGGTTCATTCCGCTGTGGCGACCCCAGATTAATAAAGGGACTAAGCCGAAAAGAAAATGAATGAATGAGGTTGTGAATGTGCATACCCGTTTATTCTTTGTAATGAATGTTGACTGGTGAAAGGTGCTAAAAGGTGAATGGAAAAGTAATGTATGATCACATTCACACATGTAACACTGTTCCCGTTGTAAGCAGACCCTCCCAGGTTTCAGAAAAAAAGTGACATTAGGGTTGTTTTAGCCATGCTACAATGAGAAGAGTTGAGGAATCAATTGTTTTATTGGTATGTGTTTGATTAAAACTTTCATATTATTTTGAAAGCTACTAATGACACTTCTTCCAAATTTAAGATAAAAATGCAGTTGTTTAGAACATTAAATGACAATCGGTCAAAATAACCAAAAATATGACATTCTTTCATAAATTTCTTCATTTGTTTTTAGACAACACAATACCAGGTTTTAACTTCAAAAAGCTTACATTTGTCATTAATATTTGGTGGAACTTAGAAAAGAAATGATGAATTATGAAAAAAATCGGACTATTTTTTCATTTCTGATCATGATTATAAAAACATCAGTTGTGAATGTGCATACCCGTTTATTCTTTGTAATGAGTGTTGACTTGTGAAAGGTGCTAAAAGGTGAATGGAAAAGTAGTGTATGATCACATTCAGACATGTAACACTGTTCCCATTGTAAGCAGACCCTCTCAGGTTTCAGAAAAAGGGGACATTAGGGTTGTTTTAGCCATGCTACAATGAGAAGCCCCCGCCAATATCCAAGACCTACTACTATTACAGGCTCTAGCAGAGAGCAGGGCAATTACAGGGGCAATTAAACTCAAACCTGGAGATGGGAGATTGGTGGGACCCCCAAACGCTGCAAGCATCAAACGAGAATGAATGCTGGAGGTCAGCAGTCTGCCTAGGTCAAACTGCTCATGTAAACATGAATGTTGGTTTTAGAGGGGGGAAACGAATGGAAAATCTAAATGTTTGGGAATGCGATAATATAGAAGAATTTCAAAAAGTGATGCAGAATCACTGTTACTTTATGAATTCACTTAATCATAAAAACATTACAGAATAACTTGAACCCAACCAAACCCAAATAAATACTTTCAACATGTGCTTGAAGGCATAAACACATTTTACAGTATTTACTTGGGACGTACTTATAAATAATTAACAGTTTAACCGTTTGTTTAAAAAAACTAGCATTGTGGTTTGAACAGGAATGCCTTTTGTTTTTGTTTGTTCCAAATGGATTGTAGGTCTGTGCGTTAGTGGTGAAGATCTGACTGAATCATTCAATCAACAGATTTGTTAAAAAAAAAAAACTTTCTGAAATAAAACAAGCCTTTATCTACGGGTCACGGAATGAATCACCAATTTGTTTTAAAGTGCTGATTATAACAGGAAAGAATCCCCACCATTTGTTAAAAGAGATCTATATTTAGTTTTATATTAAACTAACAATATAAATGAACTATAATAAACTAACAAATACATTGGTTAAATAAATGTGATAATATATAGAAACATTTATATTTGCAGTGTTAAAAATGTCACTGATTTAAATGGTAAAAAGCTGTAAAAATGTTACATTAAAAATCCATAACCTAGTTAACAGTACATTTCCTTGATATATATGGTGAATAACCATTATCATATCATATCTACCATATCCCTACAATAAATACCATAATATATTTGTAACGGTAAAATTCCAGCAACCACAGCTTCCGTTTTTTACCGTAAATGTTTCAGATGTTTGTTTGTTGGGATTACAGGCCATTAATTTTACATTGCCATTCATTTAAATGTATGAGTTTCACCATAAATATCTGTCTCTGAAATAAAAACATAAATACAGTGAATTAGAAGTATTTCATTCCAAAAATTTCTAAAATTGACTGATGATTTATTTCTGAGAGTTGTTCTGTAAAGGAATATGTCATTCATTTGATTCTCAGATTTGTTTTTCATTATTAAAAACACTTTACAAATGTACAAACCCTGTCATCGTCCTTATCCTCAGCCCAACTGAACCTACAGCTTTAATAGTTTTGTTATGCCAAAACTGTTATTTAGAAAAAAATACTTCAGAAATAGCAAGTTTAAGTTGTTATAATTCATATCAATAGATTGAAAACAGGCAGCAAGGTGGCGCAGTGGGTAGCACAATCGCCTCACAGCAAGAAGGTCACTGGTTCGAGCCCCGGCTGGGTCAGTTGGCATTTCTGTGTGGAGTTTGCATGTTCTCCCCGTGTTTGTGTGGGTTTCCTCCAGGTGCTCCGGTTTCCCCCACAAGTCCAAAGACATGCGCTATAGGTGAATTGGGTAAGCTAAATTGTCCGTAGTGTATGAGTGTGAATGGGTGTGTATGGATGTTTCCCAGAGATGGGTTGCAGCTGGAAGGGCATCCGCTGCGTAAAACATATGCTGGATAAGTTGATGGTTCATTCCGCTGTGGCGACCCCAGATTAATAAAGGGACTAAGCCGAAAAAAAAATGAATGAATGAATGATTAAAAACATGAAATTATAAATAAATTCTACAAATAAATACTACAAATATATAATACAAATACATTTACAATTGTCCCCATGTTTCTGTCAGTCCTGTCACATTTGCATTAAATTTAACATAAAATGCGTGCAATACACGTTTAAGGCTATGACTCGGAATGACATCATTTGACGGAGAAGAAGCTGTCAAGGATGCATTCTATCATTGAATTATATTATTTAAAACATTTTTGAGGATGATACGCTTAAGTCAGGCCCTGTCACATTTTTATAAGTAAAAATGTACATTTCTGGTAGAATGTTCCTGGAATATCTATTTGCAGACATTTGAATCAATGCATTAGGTGAATATGTCACCCTAGAAATTGACCAAGAAATTGACCATTATTTACAACATGATTAACTAACATCCACAGCCTTGACTAACAGTTCTCAGTGCATTCATTGGACCCTGCAACCTATTTAAAAAAAGTTGTAAACCAACCACATTTTAAGCATATTAAATGCAAATTCATTTATTTATTTGTGAAACACTTTTTCTGAAATCAAGTCCTCTAATCTCATATCATCTTGCTTCTCAATTACCTATCTAAATATAAAAATGTTTTGATACTTCTTGATACTATGAAGATATTAGTAAATAGACCAGCCTTTTTTACAGGGTGTCTGCATTGTTACAAGCTCACAAAAACAGCAAAACCCTGATTTCAAACTGACATACTTTCAATCCCTTTATTATAAGAATTGGTTTCTGGGAAATAAGGCAAGAGAATGATATTGTTTAAGTCCTCCGGTCCCTTGGTGCATAATGTCATCGTCTCCCACAATGCATTGCTTAGTACAGTGCCCTTGACTTCCCCCAGTCCACAGTCTCAGCCAATCAGCCGCCTCCTCCAGGGACCAAACCTCATTAACTGCTTACAGAAAGATATTCTCTGTTTAATTGCTCCTCTTAATAGACCCGGCTAGCATGGAGGAGTGACAGCTGTATACATGCATGCACACATACACACTCACAACCCAAAAAAATGCCACAAATCTTCAAACGATAATTCATGTTTGTAATCTATAACATTATATTAAAAAAAGAGTGATTTTTCACAGCTAAACACACACATAGTCGTCCACCGTAATCTGAAATTCGCATTTGGCAGTCATTCGGTTAATCCTGATTTGCAGCAAGAGATACAAGGGAGATGTGGGAAATAAGTTACAGCTCTCAGCGCGTCTGCCTTTGGGACAGCAGCTTACAGAAGGCTGTCATTTGGGGAAACCGGGCCGTAATTGCTTTTTGTGTATTAAAGAGAAGTGTCAGGGCCAAAGACCACAAGAGACCCCGAGCCATGAATGAATTCATCCTGTGCCTTTCGTTAAGAAGATCCTCGCACATTTCCCATTTTGCAAACAAAAGAGGAATTAAGGGCCTATTGGCGAGGTGGTAAACAGGGGGAGTCTTTGTGGAGCGCGCCATTGTCTCTGCGCGCTCATTGTTTTCCAGTAGTCACAATGAAGCTGTGAGTCAGTCTAACAGTCAAAGCCAAGGTCAGACCTGAGGAGAGGAAGGCACGCCGATGTTAAACAGCCTCGTTTTAAGCACACTGTACGCCTCGCTCAAGCACAGATGGGTGGTGACGTGCTGGGACAGCGGAGAAACCTACAGCTGTCCCGGGTGGGGGGTAAAAAGGTATGTAATTACGTATGTGGCATGACAACATATTATGATCCCGTGGAGTGTTAAAGTACAAGCAGAGGTCCGGGCCTTTGTGTCTGCATATAAATTTTCTCCCCGCTCAATATGGCATGCGCACTGATTCACAAGTTGTTCAACTTCTGGAGTCACTTTTGGTTTTAGTGCAGCAGTAATGAAAAATGTGGTCACCGTTTATTTTGATGGGGCCTGTTTTACATTGTGTTTTATATTGTGAAGTAACTTCGCAGCTACAGTATATGTTAACTTGCTCTCTCACTGTTAATGGAGTATTTAAGGACTGATTAGGATTTAGAGTTGGTAGAATAAGTGTTCTTGCAAATATAGTCAATAAAATGTTTAAAGGAGACCATCTAGATTAGGGTTTGTACAACTAGATTAGGGTTTGTACAACACGTTTAGTGCTGGACACATTTTGTAACTGATCTATACCCTGCACTGAATTAAAAAAATGTGGGTATATGATAGAAAGCAGAATATATATTGCTATTTTGTACCAACTTCATGTAATGCATTGAACTTTACTTTATGCCAGGATAATGTACGAACTTCAGGCGGTGTTTTTGGATTAATTGTAAAAAAACAGAAATTAAGAAAAAAAATACCTAAATTGAATTACTATATTGGCTTGGGGTTAATTAAAAGACATTATTTTACGCGTCAATACATATTTTCTAAAATGACAAATGGGTTATTTTAAAATCTAATAAACACAAATACAGCCAATGTTATAATCTTTAAAAGTTGGAGAAATTGAGTAAAATAAAATAAAATAAAGCAAAATAAAATAAAATTAAATAAATTAGGGCAGCACGGTGGCGCAGTGGGTAGCACAATTGCCTCACAGCAAAAAGGTCGCTGGTTCGAGCCCTGGCTGGGTCAG
The DNA here is from genome assembly GCA_903798125.1 of Danio choprae. Lineage (NCBI taxonomy): Eukaryota > Metazoa > Chordata > Actinopteri > Cypriniformes > Danionidae > Danio > Danio choprae. The sequence goes on along the minus strand of CAIGQW010055024.1, from coordinate 11,283,968 downwards.
TTGGCATTTCTGTGTGGAGTTTGCATGTTCTCCCCGTGTTTGCGTAGGTTTCCTCCGGGTCCTCCGGTTTCCCCCACAAGTCCAAAGACATGTGGTATAGGTGAATTGGGTAAGCTAAATTGGCTGTAGTGTATGTGTGTGAATGAGTGTGTATGGATGTTTCCCAGTGATGGGTGCAGGCTGGAAGGACATCCGCTGCGTAAAACATATGCTGGATAAGTTGGCAGTTCATTCCGCTGTGGTGACCCCAGATTAATAAAGGGACTAAGCCGAAAAGAAAATGAATGAATGAATAAAATTTAATAAAATTAAATTAAAGCAATATTTGTAAGAGGGAAATTGAGTCAAAATAAATAAAAATCTGTGACTATAGGAAAAAAAAATTCTACAACATATTTACATATTTCTACACTATATTTTTCAGTATATAGAGTTGCATTTTTATATAAATAAGTATTGTGTCATTGCCTTTTGCTTGGTGCAAAGATTTTCAATATTAACTTTTGTTCAAACCATGTAAGCATTTCCAATCTCCCAGCCCAATCATATTACAGCTATTAAAATGCATTCTATGAACATCAGAAGTCTTTTATAACTCCAGACTCCGTTTTATGTCAATAGACTCTGAGCTCTGAGTTTCGCTCCCCATTAGTGAATGGATTTGTTTGTTATATTTTCTGCTGTATCTGGAAAATTGTAACAGAACAAACACACTCTGGGTCTTCACCTTGTCTATTTGTTTACTTCAGTACCTACGCTCTGTCTGCTGACAGTAATATGGAAAAAATCTTTAACACAAATAAAGACGCTAACATCAAACTCCTGATGGTGTTTTCAGTTGATTTTGCACATAGAAGCAATACAACTATTAAACTAAACCTTCATTATCAGTATTATAACTCACCTGTACATTTCAAGAGATCGTATCCAAATAGTTCTGCTCCAAAATACGCTTAAGCAGCTGGTGAATAAACAAAACTGATTGCAATTAGCATAAGGTGAATGAATATTGTATGTATGGGGACGCAACGAAATGTGAGGGGCAGGAGGAATTAACCTCATATTTAATCATCGTCACACAGAACCACGACAGAAAAAAATGACAAAACTCTCTCCCATGACGCTGTGCAGTTTGAGTGGAGAGGCGTTTGTGACAGGTTGCTGTAATCTTGGGAGATTAACCGGCATAGTGGTAATTAGTACAAAACCCATCACAAACAATTATGCGAACGCACCGCGCATCCGTGAACGCAACACTCTGCTAGCGTTGACATCCAAGGGAAATTCAATCAAGTCATCTGTCTTCTGGGCATTTTTAACACTTAGCAATGGAGAAGACATCTGAGAGACGTCTACGCCTCAATGACCACTGAACCTGAATATTCATGATAGGACTGGTATCGGATTATCTTTTTTCTATTATTGTTTTAGGAAGCCCTACAGACTTCTCACAAGCATTTTTTTCCTCTTCTTTTTGTTTTGGATGGTTGGGATAAACAAATATGCCCTCTTGGGAAATTGCAGGTGCTGACACATACACTAGCGTTGGAAAATATTACAAAAATATTCATTTAAAAGGAAATGTTTTCTGGGTGGTTGGTAGAGTGTTGCTAGGGCAATTTAAGGGGTTGTCAGGGTGTTGCTAACATGTGCTAGGGTAAGCGGGGTGGGCTATTTTTTAATCTAATAAACTAATAAACACAAATTTAGCCAATATTATATTTGTAATAATAATAATAATAATAATAATAATAATAATAATAATAATAATAATAATAATAATTCAAGTAATATTCTCAAGAGAGAGATTCAGTGACTATACATAAAAAAATCTGAAACAACATATGCACGATACTGGAAAAAGCAGATTTTTTATGCTATATATATTGCAATATGGGCGGCACAGTGGCTCAGTGGTTAGCACTGTTGTCTCACAGCAAGAAGGTCGCTGGTTCGAGTACCAGCTGGACCAGTTGGCGTTTCAGTGTGGAGTTTGCATGTTCTCCCCATGTTCATGTAGGTTTCCTCTGGGTGCTCCGGGTTTCCCCCACAGTCCAAAGACATACGGTACAGGTCAATTGAATAAACTAAATTGGCCGTAGTGTATGAGTGTGTATGGATGTTTCCCAGTACTGGGTTGAAGATGGAAGGGCATGCCCTTAAAACATATGGCAAAATAGTTGGTGGTTCATTCTACTGTGGTGACCCCTGATGAATAAATGGACTAAGCTGAAGGAAAATGAATGAATGGGAATGAATAATAATAATAATGGGCGACACGGTGGCTCAGTGGTTAGCAAGAAGGTCGTTGGGCCAGTTAGGATTTCTGTGTGGAGTTTGCATGTTCTCCCGTGTTGGCATGGGTTTCCTCTGGATGCTCCGGTTTCCCCCACAGTCCAAAGACATGCGGTATAGGTGAATTTAATAAACTAAATTGGCCGTAGTGTATGTGTGTGTTTGGATGTTTCCCAGTACTGGGTTGCAGCTGGAAGGGCATTCACTGTGTGAAACATATGCTGGATAAGTTGGCGGTTCATTCTGCTGTGGCGACCCCTGATGAATAAAGGAACTAAGCTGAAGGAAAATGAATGAATAATAATATTAATAATGATGATAATAATAATAATGATGATAATTCATTCATTCATTTTCTTTTTCGGCTTAGTCCCTTATCCTTATCCAGCCAACTTATCCAGCATATGTTTTACACAGCGGATGCCCTTCCAGCTGCAACCCATCTCTGGGAAACATCCACACACACTCATTCACACACATACACTACAGACAATTTAGCCTACCCAATTCACCTGTACCGCATGTCTTTGGACTTGTGGGGAAAACCCACGCCAACACGGGGAGAACATGCAAACTCCACACAGAAATGCCAACTGACCCAGCCGAGGCTCGAACCAGTGACCTTGCTGTGAGACGATCGTGCTACTCACTGCGCCACCGTGCAGCCCTGATAATAATAATAATGATAATAATAATAATAATAATAATAATAATAATAATAATTCAAGTAATATTCTGAAGAGAGAAATTGAGTGAATATAAATAAAAACATCTGAAACGATGTAGGGCTGCACGATATTGGAAAAATCTGATATTTTGTTTTACAATAGTACAATAATTGTACTGTTTTTACTATTCAAGGTTCAAAGTTGCTGGTAGAAAGATCAAGGTCCAATAATGCATTTTAAAAGCCTAAATAAATGGTGAAAATCTGAATTAATCAGAAAATAGGGAAAACTGCTAATTTAATGATGTTTTTCACAGTGTATATTATCGCTACTTCAGCATGTTGGAGATGTACAGGTCGACAGATGGACAGACAGACAGACAGACAGACAGACAGACAGATAGTTGATAGACAGATAAATAGATGAGATTTAGACACACACAGCCAAAAAAAAAGAAAGAAAAAAAGATATTTCAAAATAATAATTGTTTAAAAATACATTAAAATCAATACAGTAAAAGATGTAAAAATTTAGACAGTACAAAGTCACAAAGCATACAGAATGGATACTAAAAAAATTTGCTTTGCCATCACAAAAATAAATAGTATTTTGTAATTTATTACAACAGAAAGTTATTTTACTAATAGTATTTCACAATAAATTTCATTTTCACTCAAATGAATGGAGTCTTGGTGAGCTAAAGAGATTTACTGAAAATCTTTCCAACCCAAACTTTGAACTGTATATCAGGCAAACTAATTACTAATCAACTTTTTCTCTTCTATCAAACATCTAATGCATCCAAATGACAGATACTTGATCAAAGATCACTCTGCATCCATTACTATCTGTGCCAGCCCTTTGTTGTGCCACTAATGGAGAGATTGAGAACGTGAGCGAGAGGTGCTGACCTGCCACGCATGTGTGTCTGAACGCTGGTTGAAAAAAACAACCTCACAAGCTGCTCCATCTCTATTTACATAATTCACCCATTGCACCCATATGCTAGCAGGAAAAACGGCATTGTTGCTGCGAGGGCCGTCTGTGTCGGGTCTTTGGAGAACACACAAGGAGAAGCTGCCCAGTCATGATTAGCTATTCTGATTCTCCTCCCAAAACAGCAGCCCGGCTAATGCTGTTTTTGTGCGTCTGTATTACTGGCCCCTAAATGCCACTGATAAGTATACGAAAGCAAAATCGGATCAGCTCCTCTCTCACACACTCAGAGTCTCTTTCTTTCTCTTCTTTGCATCCTCAGCAGGACTCGGGGCCTCCAAACAAGTGCCATCCCTCCCGGGTGGCAAGGAGCTCGGTGGTTGTCAGCGCTCAAAGAAGGGCGACTGGGCCAGATTTCGACCCCTGAGAGTGAATGAATAGCCGCTGTTTCACAAAGCCGCACAGATTAGTGCTGTTGACGCTGGAGAAAGACCACTTAGATGAGTGAGGAGGGTAATGTGTGTGATTAAATCTCGATCTGAAAGCCCACACAAGCTCATGTGTGCAAAACTGCATGGACAATTTGTGAAGTAATACATAGTTACTGCACTTTATTTGTTGGTTTATTTTTGCTTGAATCGGATGTAAAACATATTTATTAGACACAGAAATGGTCAAAAATGGATTCTTTCATCTGAAACACACACAAACATATAAACAAATGGAATGAATGAAAATGATCTCAGAGAGAAATGTTCAATTCAATTCAACTTCAGTTTTAATTGAAAGTTACAATCAAATATAAGTTATTAATTATAAACAAATATATGTTGAAGAGTGTGCTTTATGTATTTATAAATTAATAAATACTTACAATACTTATAATAAATGTATTAAAAGCAATGTGAGAAATTATTCATTTATAATTTTATATATAAACAAATTTGAATATATATTATATTAAAAACACAAAATCTATTTTTTAATAAGAAACTCATTAACAAACCAATAAAAAAGGGTCTTATATGTTGTTGAACGGTGGAAATGTTTAAAAAAATGTATTTATCTATTTTATAAACAGATTACAATATATTATAAACATATTAGGTCACACAAATTATAAAAACTTGTGCATAATTACTTCTAATTCCATTTGTAACATTATAAGTTATATTAGTTACTTATAATGATTTTACATTTTGTAGCCTATATAAATGTATAAAAAAGTGTTTATTTATAAATTAATATAAAATATTATTTTATATCACACAATTATATTAAAATAAATGATGTAATTAACCTACAATAAAAAAATTTGCCTAATTTAATCGTTTATAATAAACTAAACTAATCAACATACATACATACAAACAAACAAACAAACAAATAAATGAATAATCAGCCAAGGGTCAGTGTTGAACCCTGAGCATTACTTATTTGTTTGTTTTGTTTAGAAATAATTTAGAACAAATAAAATGAGGTTATACAAAAAGATGTGAGCTGCTGTTTTATTGATTTATTTCCTGATAATAATTTACAATAATGTGAATAAGTCATTCTAATTAATAAAATAAAACGCCAGTATTAATAATAAATAAGTAAAAAAATAATAATCTTCCTGTACTCTTGAATGACGTGACCAGATGAAGCCAAAAGAGGGCAGCATAGAGCTTCCGGGCAGTGCTGTATTGACTCTTGTCTGTCATCGCCTGATCAGCCTGTGCGCCTTCAATCGAGCGCTCGGGTAAAATTGCGGTAGTTCATCAATGGATTTTACTGCACACACTACAGTGAATTGTGAGTGTATCTGACACTTGACAGCGTACCGCCACAAAAATGTGCAAGTGAATTGCTAATAATCAATAACACGAATAATCAAAATAAAACGAATAGCCTAAATAAACAATGTTGACAAAACGTCCTAACACACACACACACACACACACACACACACACACACACACACACACACACACACACATACTAGAACACACTCTGCCTAATGCTTAACTTTAACTAAAAAACAAATACGCTTTATTTAAATACATAAACTACTTCCAGACTAACATTTGCAATGCTTTTTGATCTACAGTTTAGCTTCATTTAATATCCCATTATGCACATTTTTGTGTTTAATATTATTGTCTCATAACAGCCAATAAAAGCAGTTTACAAGTGTATTGGCAATAAACAATATCCCCAGCACTGCATTTCCATTCTTTTCCACTAAACTACCCGGAGTCGAGAGTTTATTACAAGCAAGCACTGAAATAAACCAAAATAAACGATCGTTTATGCCTTATTTGAGAAAAAATAAATAAAAAATGTTTGTTTGTTTGTTACAGCAATAATGTGACCTGCAGGTCTGAAACATGCAGTCGTTCAAATGGAGACACAAATCTGCTCCTGATGTTTTGATCAGCACTTTAATAAAAGCAAGAGAATATTTGGTTGACAAAGTCTCCTCTGTCAGCATCTTTAGTTATGAGGGCATCTGAGGCAGATGATGGTTCAGGGGGGCTCCTGCGGATGACAGATCACTGGAGATGTAAACATTATTCTGCAGACATTTATGGACGCTCGGCATTGTTTATGTGCCCGCTCTGTAGCGAACGGAGAAGTCATATTTGACTTGCGTGCAGCACAACATCATACAACTTTAATGACCCTTAAGTATCGCATTTTCCTCCCCATTCTTCTCCAAACGAAGCGGCTTTATATGCATCAGCGGCACTTGTTGGTTTGTGGTGACATTTTTACAATTCCAGCCAGGGCTCTGCTATTTATTTACGCGCAACGGACCCTTTTTTAAGTTGAAAAATGGCGCAATCATGCCATGGCATAATCGCTGGCATTTCAAAACGCTGACAGATCTGATGTGCTGTAGTGCAAATTGTGGTCTGTTTGTTGTTTGTACATGCTTAAAATTGGGGAGCATGCGAGAAGGGTGCAGAGTCAGAGTTTAAATTGTTAACATTTTCTTCATACTGTGCCATATATCTATTCTTAGTCTCATGGTCTCACAAATCAAGCATCTGAACACTAAATAGCTTACTGTATTTTAAACAATGCACTTTTAAAACATGTAAATTCACTTATGTTTTATATTCACATCTAAAAGACAAGGCCGAGCATTAATTGCAATAATTCTGAAGTAATATTTAAAATGCCAGTAAGAATGAGTGTGTTTCTTGTCATATCAATTTAAATACTTAAATGGTTAATCACAAAACAGCTAAATTTAAGTTTGCATCATTCTACTTTGCTGTTATATTCATATTAACTATTTACTCTGTCAATTAGTAAGTATTTTGCTACTTGTATTCTTTCACTGTTAACAGCTGAAGATAAACTTAAAGTGGAAAAAAAGCTTATCTCATAACAATAAGCTTGCTTTATTTATTTATAATTATAATTGTATATGGAATTTGCCATTTGTTATTTTTTATACTATACATTTGTACCATAGATAAGTTATATTATTATACAAATTATAAACAATAAACTCATTAACAAACAAACAATTTACTTAATGAAGATTACTTATGTGTTTATTTGTCATGAGTAATGATAGTATCTATAATAAACATTGTCAAACAAAAAATAAAAGCTGTATTTGCATTTTAATGCTATTCATATTTTTTATAATTAATAATAGTAACATAATATTTTCAATAAAATATATTACATAATTTTAATAGACTAAATCTGTGGAAAGTATTTATTCATAAATAAAACACATTTTATTAGAACAAATAAATTACATTCCTTAACATATATTATTATTATTATTACAAAAATATTTTAAAACTACATTATTAGGTCAATTAAATTCATATATTTGTTCATAAATTCATATATATATTCACACCATTTTCTACTGGCTTATTACCTGGCTTATTACCAGCCTATTATTAAGTTATTTATTTAAGATGTTTATTAGCACTTATTAAGTTATTTTATACCCCTAATCCTAAACCCAACAACTAACTATTAATAAGCAGCTAATTACTAGTTTATTAAGCTATAAGTCTTATTTGAGGGTTTGTTAATAGTGTAAATTGTACATAAAAGTAAAGTGTGATCAAAAATATTCATAATGCAAACAAACAAACAAGATAATCTACATAAACGACAAGCATATTTTCATTTAGCAGGCTTGAAAACAATGTCAACAGTAACAGACTCCACCTTTGCAAAAGTTAATAATGTGAAATACAGACTTTCGCTAACAGCTTTTGTCATCTGAGACACAAATTCCAGTGAAAAGAGTGTCCAGAAGTGAGTATTTCTCTGCTCCGAGCGAAGGCTAACAGGGTTAACCGGTTCAGGTGGCATGTGAGAGGCACAGGTATATAACGGCTGAACTCGGCTCAGTTATGAACTCGTGTTTTTCAGTTGACTCAGCCAGCAAGGGATAAGGATGGGACAAATGCCCCTTCAAAAATAGCAGGGGGCAGCTGGTGTGTACGGTCTTTCAGCAGGACCCCCTCCCCGGGCCTGGACATTAAACTCTGGTCCTGTACGGCCTCTCCTCAGCTTTGGGCCAACACTTTAAAGGTTAATGCGGACCCCAAGGTTTCACCCAGCCATCTTCCATTACGGCTCTGCAACAGTATGGGTTACAAAATCGCTCCCAGTTGACAAGGAGGAGAGCTTGTGTACCCTCTCTGAGACATGGAAATCATTTACGCCCATTAGCTCCCTGCCCCGACATGCTGTAGCGAGCCAGAACAGCGCTCATAATGTATTAATGCTTACTAATTCATTTGATATGCCCTTACTAGTGTGTCCCTGAAGCCCACCTGCATTTACTTGTGTGGTAACAATGCATATATGAGCATGCTGTGTGGTTGGAAGAATTAAAATGGCTTTTAAAGAGTCTATATTATGCGTGTTATTGATGCACAGAAAGAGGGAAATTAAATATGCATATTAAACTGAATATATAAATGAAAATGCAATACCTGCATTGCTAATAAGGGCATTTTCTATTATTAAAATAGGGCTTTTTCCAAGTAAATAATTTTTTTAAATAATTTTTATTTTGGTCTATTATATGTCACCCAAGTTTAACAGCAGAAGAGGAATATGCACATCAAATTTGCACAAGTACATAGTCATTATTTAAAATAAAATGACAAATATTCTTACTAAAGTAGTTTTAAAGAGTCTTCATTATGGTATAGTAAAATGAAGCAAATTAGATATAATTTGCAATAATTATAAATTATAATAGTTATTTCTGAAATATACATTTGTATTATTTTTAAGCCTGAAATATGAAATGTATTTTTTTTGTAAGATTTACAAAAGTAAATAAAAAATTATTTTTTATAATTTAACTAAAGATTTATAATGAACTTAAATAAAATGTACATTTATTATTTTATTTTTAGTCTATAATATGTACGCTACAATAAGTTCCATGATAAAATCATTTAGAAAAAAAGCTGTGTATTTTTATGCTAATATTTATATATAAATACATTTAAAACTCCTAACCATAAATAAAATATGTTTATACATATTCTAAATATTAGTATTATATTTTTAAATATAACATAAATATTATTAGGTTCATTTTTATCAACAAATTATTGCAATGTGCACATTTTCTAGTCATCTCAAAGCCCTTCAGTCCACTCATAACCTTTGTGAGCTGATGAGACTGTACAGTTTCTAAGCAGGCCAAAATGAGGCCAGTACTAATGCACCTATCAGGCTAATTGAGACATATTTGCTCAACAGTTGTTTGTTCTCCTGCTGCCAGCAGATGTCCCCTGGCACAGGGTTTCGCAGTATTTGACAGGCCGGCTATTCACCTGTCAGTCAGAGAAGAATTTAGCTGAGCTCCCCCTTCATTTGTGCCCTCACGGTGAGCCGGCCATCAAGAAGCGCTCTTTTTAAAACTTTGTTTGGAGTAGTCGGGCCACATGTGTCTCCGCGCCACTGACAAACTATGTGCAAGTGGTGACTGAGCCATCATGACAAAGACATTACCCAAAAGCCCCCATAGTTCAGGTCTGACAGCCAATGTCATCATGACGTGCTTCAAAGCAGCTGTCTCTAATGCCACCACCACCACAAAAAAAAAAAAAAAAACACGCCAAGCAGAAGCCTGGCACCATTGGATGGTGTTTATTCCATACATACATTTACCAAAAATGTTTGATTGTACTGAATAAATCTTCATTATATTGTCTACTACTGCTATCTTAAGAATAAAATGTATTTGCTTAAAATCAATGGATCAACGAAGAACCTTCGTTGAACCTTCTATTCTTAATATTCATAGAATAGTGGAAAAATGTTCTATAGATAATTCAAATGTTTTTTACACTTTACACATATTCTTTTAAAGTTCCCATTAAATAAAAATAATGCAAGTTTTCTGAGTGTTAGTATCAATGTGTTATTCTTAAAGTTATCTTTAAGCTAGTTTGCTTCAAGAAAATAAAAGTAACAAAATTTGGATTTTTATGACATCACTGTGCACAGTGTAATGCCTTGTCATCCAGTTTTCTAACCAATCAAATCCAAGACATGGCTGAAATAGATCACGTATTCACATGTAAGAGCATTCAGTGTTCATACCAAGGGTTCTTCCAAATATAAGAAAATATTATTACAGTGTTGATTTGAACTCCACATTTGTTTTTGTAACAAAGAGAAAACCCAAAAAGCTGTAAGCATATCATATGCGTGAGTTACCGAATACCACAAAACATATCAGACCCAATCAAATTATATACTAAATGCTGCATTTTAATGCAGAGAAACAGCTAGACAGACACTGGTGCAGGTGCCGGCAAAATGTGTGCATGCCCAGTGGGTATAAAAGGTCCCAAATCATGCATTTTAGGTTAAATAGTGTGGATGCTTAAATAAAAAATGCACTAGTGTAAATGTAGTGCACAATATATGAATCACTCTGATGGAAAAACCTGCAGTATAAACAAAATGCTATTGCACTGTTAAAAGCAATTAGTTATTTTAAACCCATTGCCTTAAAAGCGACAATCTGACTTTACTAAACAAAAGATCTATTGTAACTTGGAACTGTTGTGTTGACCTAAATTATTATTTTAAATAAATATGAACATGGTTCATTTACCCAATCTTTTTAAGGAAATGGGATTCTCACTGTGGTTCATTCTTCTGTGGTGACCCCTGATAAAGCAGGGAATAAGCAAAAGAAAAGTGAGTGAGTGAGAGGGTTTACTCACTTTTTTATTTAAAGTCAACTAATTGCTTTAAAAGCAATGGACTTACATTTTGTTTAGGTAAAGTCAACTAATCACTTTTTACAGAGTGGCTATTTTTAAATGGAGAGGAGCTCCTCACAGGTGATATTTAAGCAGTCTTTAATAAAAGCTTTTAGGCACCCTAAATGTTTTGTTTTTTTGGCTTCAGAATGATATATAGATAGATAGATAGATAGATAGATAGATAGATAGATAGATAGATA
>CAIGQW010055024.1:11239578-11254235 GCA_903798125.1 Danio choprae | reverse complement strand
ACAAACAAACAAACAAACAAACAAACAAACAAACAAACAAACAAACATATTGTTCAAGTGAAGTTTGACAAACTAATTTCGATCACGTGCTATGATTGATCACGGCTGGTCCCGCATCACAAATCAACGTTAAACCAATCAGGTGAATCCTAGCCTTCAATAAATAGCCCAGTTTGTTTTACTCCCAGCATCTTCAACTTGAAGAAACCCCCACATCCATCTTCCCCCCTTTTTCCTCCTTCTACAGGGGGAGCTCTCTAGAACTTCCTGATCTTGGACCCCCTATACGCTATATGACCAGGCGGGAGTCCTGGGCTCAAGTTTCAGCATGCCAAACTTGCAATCAGTATCAAGTAATAGCTAAGTGTAAACTCTTGAAACAAAAAATAATTTACTCGCCTGTATGTCTTTCCAGACCTGAAGGACTTCTTCTGAATGAGATATGACACTCAAAATGATGTGGTATGATATCTTCTTATGTACCCTGAGGAATGAACAAGCACAACAAGAGAACGAATGAAAAAAACATATCAATTCTTATATGTTGTAATGTGTAAAAAATAAGTAAATAAACACACACACACACGCACACGCACGCACACACGCACACACACACTGTTGACATTCTATACATTGTATATTGTAACATTTTATAATGTTTAGGACTATCATGTTTTGAATTACCATAAAAACCGCTCTGAAAATTAAAAGTATATTTAATTTTTTATGTGTACATTAGCTTATCGCACACTTATACTTATACTTCCTGAACTGGACACTTCCTTAACATACACTGGTGGTTGACATGGCAACTAAAAAGATTTATCCTTGTCCATTGTCTACACTTTTTCTCCCCACAAGTTATGATCAATAAAATGTCTTTGTACTCGTTTAATAAAATGCGAACATCCTGTAATCTGCTCACAAACACAGTCATCAGCGCAGTCTACTGTTTTTGCAATCTTCAGTAGTATGTTGACATTCGTGCTCTGTCTCTGTTTCTTCTCTGATTTTGAAAAAGCGTCACAGCTCGGTGTTGACACCTTGTGGACAAACTAAGTAGTGCAAAAACAATTCAACTCACATGTGAGAGTCATTCATAATATATACAAAATTGGTTGGTGCATGTACACAAAACCAGTTGGCGTAAGTGTAAAACCTACACTGGTTTTAGCCCAATATCCTGTTTGCATTGGCACAATAATGCATATGAATAAACCTTTAATCAAACAACAAGATTTTAAAAGTGAGGAAAGATGGAGTGGCAGAACGACAGATGACCGTACCTGCTTCATCAGGCATACTGGCCTGGCAAAGTCCAGGATTGCTGGATGCTGCTGGGGGCATTTAGCGTGGCTGTTAATGTGCGTGTGGCAGCTGGTTACAGGCTCTTTTGAGGAAGATGTAGGTCTGAGAGAGAGCGTTTCATACCTGCCTCCCACCCGTTGCCCCCTGCTCCCTCTTCCCATCCAGTGCAGAACAACGGCCTCTTACATGGCTGGACTTTCTCACCTTCCCAAGCCCAACACAAACAGAGTGCAATGTGGAAAAAAGATCCCCTTTTCCCAAGAGTGCGCGAGAGAGCTTCACCAGATGTTTATAAACCATAACTTTGAAATATGGCACAAAAATGCTTACAGGCTGTCATGTTGCGTTAATACTGAGAGGACGACAAAAAAAGGTCTAATTATTTCCAGATGAGGATTTTTCTCTCTCTTTCACTCTCTCTCTCATTTTCGTTCTCATGTTGGAACGCTAGGAGTGTCCAAACTTCATAAATCTGAAATATGTGCTGCGCTCTCTATTTTTGCTTCCTCTGGATGCCCCCCACCCAGCCGAAAAAGAAAGAATGAAGAAGAAAAACACAGAATGGAAGTGGGCTACAGAGAGCTCGGCCTCGGGATGGGGGTAGGTGGAAGAGTTACTGCCCTCCAGTTCATTATAAAAATCAGCTCAGAGTGTTTGCCTTTCAGAGCGGTTTCCTCATGCTGTTAATCGGCGGTGGAAAGAACCTAAAGTTTACCGTCACTTCGATGAAAATAAATCCACAAAGGATGTAAAATCGACTCGTTTTGGCAGCATTTTTCACTCACCGTTTACTTCAAGCCAATGAAGGGCATGCAAAAAGTGCCAAACAGCAGCGTGATGACAAGTGTGTAGTTATACAACCATACTGTGAGATTCAAACCTGGCTTCCCGCTCGCTGGAATTCAGAATAAAGGTGAAGGGCAGCAGCAAACTGTAAAGCCCACAGGGCATTTGGGCAACGTGATTAGATTGAGTCCAATAGTGCAGCCAAGACGTCAGAATGATGGAGAAACACACAGTTGACCTGGAGGTCTGGAAGCCATTAGGCAAGTTTGAGGCAACACTACACCACACACAGACAGCGATTGCATCCATAATGGCCGTGGGCGTTCAATATCATATTTTCCCACCTTTTTCATTACATTTTAGGCCCTTCTTTGTGGTCGGGGTTACCTACATGTCAGCTTAAAATCTGTCAACGACCTAACAGATAATAGCTGTGGTTATTGGTACAGATAATGGTTGCATTATTCCCCCCTTTTCTCCGTTCTTCACACCGCGCCAACATCACACCTCGCTGTTTATCGAGGTTATGAAGTGCCAAATTCATGCTCTCACATAATGATTCCCAGAGTTACAAAGTCATGGAGAATCCCCATTATCCTATCTTTCTCCCTGTAGATGAACTCATTCACAAAAAGGTCCATATCACATGCATTATCTGGATACAGTACAGGACTGTATATCCCCCCGAGGATGTGAGCGAGAGCTTCTTCTACACACTCGAGCGTAATTGGGATACATACATAAATTAGACGTGCAAAGTTTCCTCCCCCCGGACAGAAGTTCCTTGGTCCTTGAGATTAAGCACTCATCTCCGTATTGACATGTTTGTGCGGCTGTAGGTGTTTCGATTTAAGCCCAATCGATTCCTTTAAGTATCTAATATAAGGAAGGCAGGCCGTAAACACGTCAAATTAGTGGTAATGAATAGCGCCGCACAAGTAGAAGGGGCTGTCGAAGCCTGTACGAGGGACAATACATTAGGAAGAGTTATATGTGCCTGCCCTCTCCAGCACACAGGGTTAAACGCCGCCTTGGCAGCCTCAGCTCCAAAGTGGATAGGGCTGTGCGGTGGTCACACACTGTTTCATTGGCTGGGCTACAACAGCAACAAGCAGAAATTAATGGGAATCTGTAGCTGATTTTAGTGGGCAACAGGGCCTGTAAACAGGAGGCTTTCACAAGCCCTCCAGCCCAGAGGAGATGAGCCAGGAGCGGGGTATGAACGCGCCAAGATGGAGCATGGGGGTGGTGGTGAGGATGGATGTGTGGATGGAAAGATAGATATTTCACAATTGCACTCACACACACACACACACACGCATGAACCGGAGACGGATGGACGGACAAGTAAACTATAAGGCATGTATGAAGATGTAAGAAAGACAGACAGAAAGAAACAGAGGCAACAAGGAAGAGAAAACAAACGCGCACATTTATTTTCCTTCCTTGTATTTATACAACGACTCGCTTTAATAAACCATAATTCTTTTCGGAGGGGTTTGTATATTGTTACAAGCACAGCTGGGGCATGTTTTGTCTTGGAGTCTTCGGTTTCCAGATAGATCAGAATATCTGCATTCTACGTTTCTACCAATTCAGCATTTAAATACAGAATTGTTTCATTAAATTGCAAATCTTCCATCACTGATACACAACATTAATCACCAATTAGCTTGTCTTGTGACTCTGCAGTTCTGTCATTATACTATAATGGCACTTAATGATGCTTGGGAAACGTAATTAAAAGAAAAGAATATATAACATGGGAAATCACTACAAAGCATCAATCAAAGTGTCTCTGTCAATGGAGAGTCACGTCAAATGAACAAGCTTCTATTCTGACCCCATTAAGAACAAATCAAGGGCTGATTTGCTCCATGTCCAAATGCCACACAGAATTAGTGCTATACAAGACAGCGATAATTACTTTTGCCAATATAGTTCTCAGATGGGATGCTCACATGAAAGCATAAAGACCGGACAGGACAGAAGTAAACACTTTTTACACAGACCCAGTTTAAGCATAGTTTATCCAAAAATAATAATAATAATTTAATAATTATATATATATATATATATAAATAAAATTATATATATATATAAAATTCTGTGCATTACGTTAAGTTTAAAGTCAATGAAATTAAATATCAGTTTGAAGTCCTTTGACTTTCATTCATTCATTATTTTCCTTCAGCTTAGTCCCTTTATTCATCAGAGGTCGCCAGAACGAAATGAACTGCCAACTTATCCATCATATGTTTTGCACAGTGGATACCCTTCCAGCTGCAACCCAGTACTGGGAAACATCTATACACACTCATTCACACATACACTATGGCCTATTTAGTCTATTCAATTCATCTATACCGCATGTCTTTAAACTGTGGGGGAAACCGGAGCACCCGGAAGAAACCCCCAACCAACTTGAGGAGAACATGCAAACTTGACACAGAAATGCCAACTGACCCAACCGGGACTCGAACCAGCGACCTTCTTGCTGTGAGGCAACAGTGCTAACCACTGAGCCACCGTGTCGCTTTGACTTTCAATGTATGATAAAAACATTCTTTAAAATATATTTTTCGAGTTATGTTACTAAAATAAGTTAATAATTTTTCAAAACTTTTAATCTATATTTCAATCAGTTTAAAGGTATAGAGAATCCACTGATGCATTATTTTATTGTTTCTGATATCTACATAGAAGGTATATTGCTTAGGTGAGTGAACATTTCCAACCCTAATAATTGGTCCTAATATATTATGGTTATTTTTGGCTATATTTCAAAGATGTGAATATTAATGAGGTGTAATAGCACTGTGCTTTGAAATACATATGTTCAAAATAATCATTCAGTTGTCAAAAAATATTTGAACAAAGTGAGTAGATTTCTTGTTAAATGAATATCACATGACTTACTTCACTTCAATCTTTTCTACTGAAATAGTAGATAGGTTTATTTAAGCTAGAATGAGTAAGTGAGTTATCTTTATGCCACCAGAGTAACCTAGTTTGTTCCTGAGTTATGTTGTGGATGAAACATGGGCTAAATTATAATTCCACTCGACAATATGGACTGATAGATATATATTTAGAGTTGTATTTTGTAGGTTTGTAAGAAAATTTTTAGAAAATTTCACAATGTACAATAAATTTATAATCAATATATTCTGTGAGTTGTAAACAAGTGAGATTATGCATGGTTGCCCACTTCACAATAAGGTTCATCTTCAAAATAAGAGTCCCACATACATAGAAAGTATACCGCAAGCGAAATTGTTTTTTTTGAAAAGTTATCATTGTTGTAATCTGACTAGGAAATTTTGGCCAATCAAACTTTGCCTGGGGTGTACATAATAATGATCCCGTGTGTATCATCAAAGACTGTGTTTTGCTCTGATTGGCATGTTTTGCATCAAGATTATACACTCACAGGATTTATTTAAGAATGAGGAAACTGCTGTTAAGGCTCACAGTATGTCATTTCCATGTACTGAACCCTTATTATTTAGCTATGCCTTAGGATATATACCTATATCCAGATTTTTATTCTATGGCATCATTAATATGAGTTAAAATGACTTGTGAAGTTAATTTGATTCATCTTATAAATATAAGAAAGAAACAATTTTTTATGGTGTGAAATATGTTTGTAACACTGAGTTTCACTGTATGGCCGAACATTGTCAAAATGTCAAATTTTGTGTCAAACCATAAAAGAACGACATGAAAAATGGTTTAAAAATGCATTAACATGCACATTCTTATCCTGAGAATGCTTAATAAACCAGCAATGTACGCAGTCATAAAACCATATTAACCCATTGTACTTTATCGGAGGAGGAAATGTAAATGTAAACTGGGACAACAGATTACTTTAATAAGCTGATTTTTATGAGTTATCAGAGTATTGGTGAGCATACAAATGTGCTCAGGGATTACAAATTCCCATTTAAGAGTTACAAACTCACATGAACCTGCCATAGAACATGTTTAGTTAATGAAGGCTGTTAGAGGTCACTCAGATCGATCAGTTATCAGAAATGCCAAAGATCAGCGATGCGTAATGCACTCTGGCAAATGCACCTGCCATAATTGAGTGACGTGCACATGCTCTATTAGCTTTGTGGATTTATCGTGGTGTCCCTGTCCATTTATCCCCTTTATGATGTTGTAATCATAACCACACATTGTGATAAATAATTACTGCAGCGGAATAAACAGCTAAACACACCGATACCTGCACTAATGGCTCCACATTCATAATTCAGCTATCTCACTCCTCTGCCACTCTGCAGTCAATTTACGGAATCACAGCCAATTGGCAGTCGCAGCAGGAGGTGAGAATAGCCAGAGCAATCAAACGAATAGTAATATATGCGGGTTTGTCTAACAGAGTTCATGTTGCCTCGTTCTCTGCGGTGCCACCTGTGATATCTAAGCGGCTAAATGCAGCCTCCGTCATCCATTAGGTCCCTCCGACCCTCTCATTAGTCCTACTCACAGCAAATTACCCGCAGCAATTAGAATAAATATCAAACACAACAAGCCCCGGCCACAGCACATTCGGGTTCACGCTGGAACACCTACTGTGGGTGTTCTGATTAAGGTGAAGCTTACATCAGAGCCCTGCAGTGCAGTCAAGGTACAACATGGTGTTGAATGGACAGTGTCACCTTTGTATTTCTGTCCGGATGACAATGCCCTTTTGCTTGGTAAATTTAAGACAAAGAGCCTGTGAGTACAACAAAAGAGATAGAGTTGCAACAGATCGTCCTTAACCACATTATTCAGTCAATATGAAAGAATATGAACAAACAATGTGAAAACAAAAAAATTCTCAATAAAATGCTTGAATTTGAACTGAATTTGCTAAGTTTATTGAACAGTAAAGCCTGTTAGAATGACTTAAGAAATGTGTGATACTCTCTCAATGGTCACTTTATTACCTATACCTATTCAACTGCTCACTAACACCAACATCTAATCAGCCAATCACATGGCAGCAGCTCAGGGCACTTAGGCACTTACTATGTACAGTAGATGTGGTCAAGAGGATCTGCTGAAGTTCAAAGCCAGCATCTAAATGGCAAAGAAATGTGATTTTTAGAGAATTGCTGGTGCCAGAGGGGTTGATCTCAATATTTTAGAAATTGTTAATCCACTGGGACTTTCGTGCTCAGCTATTTTCAGGGTTTACAGAGAGTTTTCTGAAAAAGTAAAAATATCCATTAAGCGACGGAAATGTTTTGTTGATAAATGTTTTGCCAGAGGTCAGAGGAGAATGGATTGAGATCATATAAGTGACTCTTTCACTCTCTCAGACAAACACACACACACATAGACACACACGCACACGCACACGCACACACACACACACACACACACACACACACACACACACGTTAAACTAACAAAAGATTAATCTAAACAGACCTTCATGGCTGTGTAAAATATATTTATAATCCATATATACTACATTTTGCATTCTGATGAGCTGTGAACACTCTGAGGCAGCCATGCGCTGCTTGATCACAAAACTGCAACTTTATAGGGTGTACTTACACTAGGCTATCCGAACCTTGCAGTTCGGTTGGCCGGCCCTGGGAAATCTCCACTGTACTAATCGAGAGCGCTTCTCTTCCTGTTAAACTGAACAGTCGGATTATCAATGACGTAAACATGCTCGGAGCGTAAAAATACAGTGTGAGTGTGGGCTGTCAGAGGAGTCGGGACAATAACGCTCAGGCTTGGTTCAAGGCAACTGTGCCTAATGTAAGAACACATCTCCCTGCTTCTCTCATTCTCCCGACTTCCACAAACATAGTATGTATTATACAAGCTTAGATAAACTTTAAAAAAGGCGGAATAAAAAAAAAGCTGTAAAAAGCTGTAATCTCACTAGGAATAGTTGTGGCCAATCAAATGTAGCCTTGGGCATGCATATTAATGACTTATATCAATGATCCCGTGTGGAGCGTTATAGTCTGTGTTTTGTTTCTATTGGCCTGTTTTTCACCAGAATTTTACACTCATGGGATTTACACAAGAAAAAGGAAACAATGGTGTCTGAGGCTCATGGTATGTCATTTCCATCTACTGAACTCTTATTCAGCTATGCATGGTATATCCAGATTTTCCTTCCATGGCACCTCTAATGTGAGTGTAGCACACAAGCCACAAATCATACTCTTTTATGTTCTTTTAAAAAACGTGAAAACTCTGTCTTCATTTATTTTAATTGCAAAGAGCAAAGAGCACAACCAAGTTGAAGAGTACACGATGAGTTAAAGATAAGAAAAAGATACGTTTTCACACTGGGGTGAATTATTCCTTATTGTAAGAAACCACACAGATGACTGCAACAAATGTCCTGCATAGGCGATGCAGTAGCACATATAATGCCGACTTCAAACAGCTGAAGATGGACTCCGATGGGCCGAATTTGAAGTAAATCCTGATTTATGCTTTTGCCCTTTTCTCTGAGAGCACATTAATTGCAGTAAATCTCCAGTCATGTCTGGAAGGAACTGTCTATAGTGCAAAAAATCTGTGATGCTTTTGCAAATTGAGACCGCATCAGAACTGGCCTTCATAGACAAACATGCATCTGTTATACAAAGATGACTGTTTAGACCATTAACCTAGAGAAAACCATAAAGTGACCTCTCGCTAATCATTGTTGTATTAGGACTTAGTAAAACAGCCTCAAATGAGAATGACAATAAACACTGAGAATGAACTTATGTAAACTGCATATTAACATCGTCTAATGCCAAGTTCACGTGGCAACAGAATAATGTTTACATTCCTGTTTATAATGGTTTAATGTGGTGCTATTCACACATTTCATTTATTTATGAGAGTCACAAATGAACAACTGAACTCAGATTCAACTTAGATAGAGATTCAATAGCTATTGTGAACACAAATAATTTTGCATTTAGAACATTATGGGAAGAAAAGTAAAATATTACCATGCTTTTTGAACATTTTTGAACCTAGGTGTGCCTTTCTATAAATCATTTTGCTCATGTCAAGATGCTGGAGACTATGGTACTTTGAATATTCGGCCTAAAATCACATGTAAGTATGACTTCAAAACATTAGCACTATTTATTTGACTGTGAACAATGTTGTACTTTGATTGTCATTGGCTGCTAATATGATTTCTCTATTTAGAATTAGCAAAGAATACTCTTCTGAAAATATATTGTTACGGAGAAAGTCTAAATGTGTGAATATAAAACTAACTTTACCACAATTATAAAATATTGTATGTGCAGTACTGATCTCTGGTGATCACTTTGAGAAGCATGCTATCTGACTTGCTTAAAAAAACATATAAAAGACATATAAAAACATATAAAGTTGTTAATGTGACATGACTAAATACAAGTTCAGTAAGGTTTGCAACAGATTCGTATTTTCCGAATCAATAACTCATGAACAAAACATTGTTTCTACACAAATAGCACCTCTTTTCAACCAATGCGATGTATACAATCACCTACAACCTTATTTTCCTGAAAACGAGCTTTCCTTAATGCTGGACGCATTATATTGCACGTCCAGGGCCAAGCTCTACAATGGTTTAAGTCATACTTAACTGACCATTACCAGTTTGTGAATATAAATGGACAGCTTTCACAAGTCAGGCCAGTAAAGTATAGGCTGCCTCAAGGATCGGTTTTAGGCCCTTTGCTGTTTACGATATACATGCTACACCTGGGAGACATTATTAGAAAACACAGGATCAGCTTCCACTGCTATGCAGATGATACCCAATTATATATTTCAACAAAACCTGATGAGACATCTGAACTGTCTAAGCTAACTGAGTGTATTAAAGATGTTAAAGACTGGATGACCAACAATTTTTTCTCTTAAATTTAGACAAAACAGAATTATTACTTATTGGGCCTAAATCCTGTACACAGCAGATCTCACAACTTGACCTGCAATTAGAGGGATACAAAGTTAGCATTAGCTCTACTGTAAAAAATCTG
Source organism: Danio choprae (assembly GCA_903798125.1). Taxonomy (NCBI): domain Eukaryota; kingdom Metazoa; phylum Chordata; class Actinopteri; order Cypriniformes; family Danionidae; genus Danio; species Danio choprae. The sequence goes on along the minus strand of CAIGQW010055024.1, from coordinate 11,244,132 downwards.
GGCGTTATATTAGACAGCAATTTAACTTTTGAAAAGCATATCTCCCATGTCACAAAAACCGCCTTCGTTCATCTGAGAAATATCGTTAAGTTACGAAATATGCTATCCATCTCAGATGCAGAAAAGCTAGTTCACGCTTTTATGACCTCTAGGCTGGATTACTGTAATGCTCTGTTCGCTGGTTGCCCAGCATCCTCTATTAATAAACTTCAGCTAGTAAAAAATGCAGTTGCCAGAGTTCTTAGCAGATCTAGAAAATATGATCATATCACCCCAATTTTATCCTCCTTACACTGGCTGCCTGTTAAGTTCCGTACTGATTACAAAATATTGCTTCTTACCTATAAAGCTTTAAATAATCAAGCTCCTGTTTATCTAACCAACCTTCTGTCTTGCTACAATCCAACGCTACAATCTGCTCTTTAAGATCTCAAAACTCAGGGCTTCTGGTAGTACCTAGAAAGTCGAGTAAAGGAGGTTGAGCCTTCTCATTTATGGGCCCTTTATGGGTCCTTATGGGTTGTACTTGGTGAGCTGCGCTTCGGTGGATTTGCTCTTCATTGTTTGAACTTTCTGCATTGAAATTTAAACCACACTGAACTGAACTGAACTAAACTGAACTTCAACTCTGAAATCTGAACTTTACAAAAACATGTTAAGCTGCTTTGACACAATCTGCATTGTAAAAAGCGCTATATAAATAAACTTAAATGAACAAATGAATATTGATCTCTATGCAGGCAGCGAAGAGACCGATCTTTAGGGACCGTCTACAAAGGGCAAAACCCCCAAAAAAATTATTCTCAAAAACCAACATGACATCAGTAATGTGTGGACTGAATTTGGTGAAAATACAGTAATTTACAGTACAGTTATTGAATATTTTTGAGAATAAAAATTCATGAAAATGATGCAAAATAGTTTTTTTTTTTTTACAGAAGTGTTGCAGTATAACCAGCAGGACAGCAGTGATGTGTGGACTGAATTTGGTGAAAATAGAGTAATTTACAGTAAAGTTATTGAATATTTCTGAGAATAAAAACGTTCGAGTTTTGCTCTTTGTAGCCGGTCCCTAAGGATCGGTCTTTTCGCTGCCTGCACATAGAGATCAATATAATGCGTTCAGCACGTAGGAAAACTCGTTTTGAGGAAAATAAGGTTGTAGGTGATTGTATACATTGCATAAGTTGAAAAAAGGTGCTATTTTTTCCAGTACAAACAATTCGGTCATTAGTTATTGATCCGGAAAAAGTATGCACTTTGTTGAGGTGAATATCTGCCATGCGTGTTATTAAATATCACAATGCGTTTCAATAATCTGTTATTCTGACTTCCATCTGACAACCTGAGAAATTTCACAATGCATGAAGTCATGGTGAAGGTCAGGATTTTCGTTATAATAGGGTATATTTAGGCTAATGTAGTTTTTTCCTTCACAAAATCCTATAGCATACGCCCAGAATACCTGTGTTGCATGAGTCCTTAAAAGAAGCTTTAATGCTTGTTGGTATTCACAGCCGTAAAATATGAAACACAACCAAAGTGCAGAAGCACATGATCTCGCATGTTTCTAATCCGCTACAGAAGTGTCAAGTGTATCTTACTCCTCTCTATATACAGTGTAATTTCTAGCAAGGCACGTCAAACGAGCCTAATATGCATTTTCCGTTGGATTTCAGCACCCCATTTACTGTACCTGCCCTGCACAAGATGTTGGTTGCCAAATACGCGAGCACAACTCGGTGTACATAAAAACAAACAAAAACAACGCGGTGGAACTCTCTCGAGTTGCATATTTTATATGGTCTGTGATTAAGTGGCAACTTACAGAGACAGGTGAAGTGTGTCATCTGTGCTTTTAGTGTCACGTCTTTTCAATTTCAGGTCCCAAGTTACGCTGTCATTTAAATCATGAACGAACTATGGAAGCCCATGGATGACATAAAGGGAAAAAAGGTCACTGTAAAACCCGTAATCAAGTATAACATGAAAAGTCGAAAATTTTGACTAACTTTTAACAAGTGGAATTTATAAAACATTAAGTTGAAATTTTTATGAACAACAATTATGAAAGCCCAATTTGACTAAACTGAAATTATGTCTTTAGCCTACAAATTTTAATTAGGGCTTATGACATATACGTCTGCTAAATTATGATTTGTAAAGTCAATTTCAAAGTAATATATCATAATTTCGATTTATCTAAATTTTTCTAATACATTTATTTTTTCACAAACTCAGTATAATGATTATATTGCTATTCTTAGAATTGTAGTTATAACTGCATTTATAAGTTACAACATCATCATTTTGAGATGTAAATTGACATTTGCATGAACAAAGTAACAATTGTGACTGTACAGCGGTGATCAGAGACTTGTGCCTTTTATTATACATAACATAAAAATATACATTACCAAAAAAACCACCCCAAAAAACAATACACACAACTTTTAGGCTATGTACACTTGAGACAGAACTTTTGCATTAAAAAAGATTTCCAGCTGCCTTTATTTTACAACCACAATAAATCCAATGCATCCACTCCGACTCTGCCTCGGAAAGGGAATTGTCACTCATCACTTGGGGCCAAATGTTTTGACAATACATGTCCTTTATGATCTGTTGGAGACCTGATGAGGAGAAGAGTGGAGTCATGTAAAGGACATTTGAGTTTGCATTCGCTGCATTATTGTGGCTCTGTTTGAGTGTGAAGTGTCTCAGTGCCTGAAGAGGCCCCTGGGCAGAAACACAGTCCCAGCCCCCTTCTACCTCCATATCAGCCCACGTCCCACTGTATCCCCATGGCTCGGCCTGCAGTGTTTTTGTTAGTGCGTTGACAGGCCTGCGTCCCGCGGGAGGGCCACCCCCCACCTCAGGTACCAGGCAGCGTTTCCCTCTCTCTCTCTTTTTTTGGAGGTTGGAACATGGCTCTCTGATCTCCAGTATCTCTGTCGTCTCTCTGTGGACTATAAGGGCCCGCTCGCTCTCTGCTTCCCTCTGTATCGTGTCCTCTCCGTCTCTTGTGGCTTTTTATTCATTCACATTTTTTTTCCCTCTCCTCTTTTCAGCTCATCGTCTTTGTCTTGCTCATTCCTTGTTTTCTCCTTTTCTCCGTTCTCTCCAAGCTCCCCAGTGGGACCCCTGTTTTCCCCCTCAAAGATGCCTTTCAGCTCGCCTGCTCGTGGGATGAGCTGGAGACGATCTGCTTTATTTATTAATTTATTTATTTGGTTTTTCGGCTGCATGGCTAGTGCTTGCTTGCATGTATTAGTTTTTTTATCTTTAGGTCTTTATCTTGAAGTTTTGAGCAGGTGTCTGTGCAGTGCAGAACATCCCCTGCATGACTAATAAATCACTGATATATGGGAACACATCAGTGTGGATTACATCAGGACAGGCTCTGGCATGCTTACAATATTTATTAGGTTTTTTAGTATTATTTAGTTAGGCACGTATTGTGTAATATAATTATCTATCTATCTATCTATCTATCTATCTATCTATCTATCTATCTATCTATCTATCTATCTATCTATCTATCTATCTATCTATCTATCTATCTATCCATCCATCCATCCATCCATCCATCCATCCATCCATCCATCCATCCATCCATCCATCCATCCATCCATCCATCCATCTATCTATCTATCTATCTATCTATATGTTTTTAGCTGCAGGTTTTGTTTGTGTTTGTTTGTTTGCTTTTGTTAAATCATTGTGTGGTCTGTGTTGTGTGCTCATTTCCTCATGAGGTGCATTTCTGCTGCTTATTAATTGCACTTACAGACACAAAGAATAATACCCAAATTTAAATGTTATAAAAAAAATAAATAATAATTAACACAGAAAACATAAGAAACATCATTAGGTTGTTTTCCCCAATAAATATATAAATTAGTTAACTATCAATTAGACAAATTAATTAATACCCACATTTAAATTAGGGATAAAATATGTAATTAAAATAAATAAAAAGTGGTGCATGGTGTCCTTGCTTGACTATACAGCAATATACTTATTAAATATCTATTTTTAATTAAGTTAATATATCTGTATGTAGTTAATTATACAAATTATCTTTCAATTGTTTTTTATAATCCATACATAACATTCATTCATTTTCATTTTGGCTTAGTCCCTTTATTAATCTGGGGTCGCCACAGCGGAATGAACCGCCAACTTATCCAGCATATGTTTTACACAGCGGATGCCCTTCCAGCTGCAACCCATCGCTGGGAAACATCCACACACCCATTCCCACTCACACACTACGGACAATTTAGCTTACCCAATCCACCTATACCGCATGTCTTTGGACTTGTGGGGGAAACCGGAGCACCCGGAGGAAACCCACGCCAACACAGGGAGAACATGCAAACTCCACACAGAAACGCCAACTCCATACATAACATTTTATTTTAAAAGTATAAATTATCTATCTATCTATCTGGCTGTTTGTCTGTCTGTCTGTCTGTCTGTCTGTCTGTCTGTCTGTCTATATGAAGCTTGTTTACACACACATACACACACACACACACACACACACAC
>CAIGQW010055024.1:11206997-11226189 GCA_903798125.1 Danio choprae | reverse complement strand
ATATATATATATATATATATATATATATATATATATATATATATATTATAGATTGTTTCCTCCTTAACTGAGCCATAAATGTTCACTTCAGCAGTACTTACTGTACTTATACTAGACTTTTTTTTTACAATCATTTCTATAATCTGAATAGTTTTTACAGAGGCATGTGTTCATACTTACTGTATTTTGTCTGATTATATAAAAAATTATATTCAGTATATGCTAAATGTGAATTTGTTTGTCTATTCACAGAATTTTCTGAATTATTCATTCATTCATTCATTTTCTTTTCGGCTTAGTCCCTTTATTAATCTGGGGTCGCCACAGCGGAATGAACCGCCAACTTATCCAGCATATGTTTTAAGCAGCGAATGCCCTTCCAGCTGCAACCCATCACTGGGAAACACCCATACACTTCCATTCATACACATACACTACAGACAATTTAGCTTACCCAATTCACCTATAGCGCATGTCTTTGGACTTGTGGGGGAAACCGGAGCACCCGGAGGAAACCCACGCGAACACGGGGAGAACATGCAAACTCCACACAGAAATGCCAACTGACCCAGCCGAGGCTCGAACCAGCAACCTTCTTGCTGTGAGGTGAGAGCGCTACCTACTGTGCCACTGTGCTGCCCTTTTCTGAATTATGACGTGATAAAAGAAAATTCCCAAAATCACCTCAGTAAAATCCTTTGACTTATTCATTCATTTTCCTTTGGCTTCCTTTGGCTTAGTCCCTTATTTATCAAGGGTTGCCACAGTACTGGGAAACACCCATAAACTCTCACATTCACACACACACTCATACACTATGTATGTCAATCTTCTTGCTGTGAGGCAACAATGCTAACCACTGAGCCACCATGCCGCCCCTCCTTTGACTCTAATATGCAGAAAACAAATAGATAATTACACTTAAAAAAAAGAGGTCCTTTGTTATATAAAACATATACTGTAAAAAAAACCTGTGATGGTTCACCAGCAGTACTTTGGGGTGGTTATGGTGTTATATAGCACTGTATACACTCTATAAAAATAATCAGGCTAAATACTGTAGCACTTCAAGTGGTTCCCCTATGATTTCAATCCAAAGAACCACTTTTAGTGATACATTGCTTTTATATAGGGCTACTGTATATAGCACATTGACCACCCCAAAGAACTGCTGGAGACCCATTACAGGTTTTTTATAGGTTCTATATAGCACTTAAAGTGGTTCTATTGAGCACTATGTTTTTTAAAAGAAAGAAAGAAGTAAATGTTAAAATAAATAAATATATACAATTAAACTACATTTTTTAACCAGATTAATCACATTTTTAGATTTTTTTTTTACTAGAAATCTATGCAAATTGGCACACATTAAATGAAATAGTGACTTATTTGCATATTTGAAGATCACATTTTAGAAAACATATAATACAAAAATGTTTTTACATCTTTATCTTCAGCCTTTATATAACTTCGTCAGTGTTTCGATGAGCGACTGAGTGTTTACTTCATGAGCCTATGGGGACCTACACACATTTAGGCAGCCATCTTTTTTACAAGACAAATTACAAACAAACAGCTATGCTAATAAAAAAAACTGCATGCAGTGTATACACAGTCCGACCCAAATTAACGTGCTTGCCAACATTAAACAAGAATAGCTTGAGCTTGGATAAATAATTTTGGTTCTCAAACATTAAACAACGTTCAGTCAAACAGTGGTATCACTTATATTCATTATTGACCAGTTTCTCTCTCTCTCTCTCTTTCTCTATCGCTCTCCTCATTCAGCAGGCCACCAGATTTTTCATGTAACATATTGGCTTCCTATTGATTTCCTCTCTCTGGTCCCTCATCTCTAATTCCTGGGTTATTTCCTGAGTGTCTCTGCTTCATTTGGAATGAGGCGGGTGGGGGGGGGGGGGGGGGGAGGAAAATGTGTGGGTGTGCTGGGGTGGGGGGGGGGGGGGGGGGGGGGGGGGGTGAAATAAAAAATGAGTGGTGACCGACAATCGGTCATCGGGTCAGAGTGCTGAGTGCATATCAACATGCGGAGAGGAAGCACTCCACGCTCGCAGATAAGAGATGTCTGCCTCGAACGCTCAATTACTTTAATATTGTCTCACGGTGGATGTCTAGATATTTCAGATCAACACCCAGGGCCAAATGCTATACGTGGAGTAATTGTCATAAATCACAGGAAGAGGATTATGGCTTTGTTTCAGATAACAGTGAACATAGGTCTTTATAGATGTCGCACAAGCGGTTTTATGTAATGTGCTACGGTTTTGGGGGAATCTCAAAAAAGAAGGAAGGAGAAAAAAAATATTGTTGGAAATGTTCTTGTTTTTTTTATTTCATTTGCATATTTTATTTTATTGTTTGTGTCACACAAGTGCTTTTATGTAGCCTAGCATATATTGCAATTAATAATAAAAAAATTTGTAAATGTCAGATTATTTTCATTATTACATTCTTTGATTTAATTGTCTATATCACACAATTTTTGGTTAAAAAATAAGAATAAAAATAAAATAAAATAACAAAAAAAAAAGAAAAGAAAAAAATATTAAAATATACAAAAATGTAATAAAAGAAAAGAAAAGTAAAAGAAAAAAATGAAATAAAAAATAATTAAAATAAAATAAAATGCAATAAAATTAAATAAAATAAAAAAATAATAAAATTAAATTAAATTAAATGCTTACAAATATGTTCGCAACATTTTCCAAAATCGTATTTTCTTCAACAGCGATTGTTTGCATTTTACAATTTTTAAAACTATGCATTGCTTAATTTTCAGGCATATTGAGCATAAACATCACTTTTTCATAAAAAAATCTATTTTCAGGAGTGCACATTAACTGACTTTGCGCATTAGTTATCTGACAAACCTCTTGTAACTTTACATTCCACAGCCACAAGCAAACTCTGAGTATCAGTGAGACAGGAAACAGGAAGTCAGGCAGGAAATGAAACACACATGGCCTTGCGAGCGAACACAAGTGAGGAGAACAAGGGCGGATGAAGGCAGAGGAGGCTCTGACAGTCATGCTGATGGATGGCTTAATGGACAGAAAGACAGGATGATGAAGAAAGAGTGTGAGACAGGTGTAACATACTTCAGGAGAAGGCCAGTCCCTGCAGGGAGCTGGCGGTCGAGTACTTGCTAGAGTCCACAAAAGATTGATCTACTGGAAGCAGTGAGGAAGCAGGGGGAAGAAGATGAAGGAAACAGAGAGAGAGAGAGTTATTTTTTTAAAAGAAGAATTGGGTCAGAGAAGCAAATGCAAAAAACAGATTACTGCAAGTTAGGACAAAACTGACAGCTGTCTAAACATTAGATGGTTATAGATCAGGTGTTCTGGAGCTCGGGTTTAAAACAACTGAGCTGCACCACTACATTTTAACAGCTTCAAAAGGTATATTTCACCCAAAAGTGAACATTTACTCATTATTTATTCACCCTCAAGTGATTCCAAACCTTTATGAGTTTCTTTCTTCTGTTGAACACAAAAGACGATTTTGAAGAAAGCTGAAAACCTGTGACCATTGACTTCTATAGTAAAATTCTATGGAAGTCAATGGTCACAGGTTTCCAGCTTTCTTTAAAAATATCTGATTTTGTGTTCAAGTTTGGAACAAGTAAAGGGTGAGTAAATGTTCATTTTTGGGTGAACTATCCCTTTAAGTGACTATCTGGAAAGATTTACATTATAAACAGTGCAGTATAATTAAGTTATTGTTATTTTGGAGGCAGATCATTATTTTTATTAAAAGAGCATTTAGAAATAACACTGCAGGGTAAAATGCATATACAAAACAATACTTATATAATAGTTCAAACCAAAGTTTTGGCTCAGTAAGCTTTTTTTCAGTTTTCATTTGCAAGAATACCATTTTCATGGTAAATTATTTTGAAATGCATTCCAATCAATCAATCAATCAATCAATCAATCAATCAATCAATCAATCAATCAATCAATCAATCAATCAATCAATCAATCAATCAATCAAAATAAGCAAAATTGATTTCTTTCAAAAACATCTAACCAACAGTTTGAACTACAGTATATGGGTCAAAGTGAATGAAGGGTTTGAAGCATCAAAACACTAAAAAGCTGCTTTAATTTTCAGCTTTACATTTTTAAAATATAAATATGTAAATATTACGGTGAATTACAATGGATATGAAACATTAAAACAGACATTTATATGTAATAGGCTTTTATGACAAAAAAAAACACTTTTTTATAGTGATTTTCTTCACTTTTCTTCATCCTTATTTCCTACGTATCTACTGTAAGTCCGATTTTCACATTTTTGCTTGCCCTTTTTTGGCAGGGAAAGGTCAAGCTGTATATTCTGTGGCTCGACTCACCTTGGAGGCCGTTTCCATTGGCACTGGTGCAGGTTGGTGGCGGTGAGGTCTGGGGCCGCACAACAGGAGCGAAAGCGCTCTTCTGTTTGACTGCAGACACCATGTTGGCCGGAGAGAAAGAGAAGATGCCTGAGGAACTGCTGCAGTTGGAGGGAAGACTAGTGGAGGAGGCCATGGTGGGACTGGAAGGAACAACTAAGGGACGGGAATGAATGAGAGGGGAAATGTTTTAGGAATGGTCAGAGCAAACCTCAGAGTTCTACAATCAGCACAATGGAGAGGGACTGAACACAGACCTGAGGCACACCCAGATTTGATAGTAGAGGCAAATATTGTTGTAAATGGGCATGATGACAATGCTAGTAGATTATTTGTAAAACCAGCAATTTTTTCCAAGTATAATTATATGTGAAATATTGTATTTTCCGGAATACAAGTCAAGCTCTATTATCATCTAAAACAAAGTTATTTACACACTGCCTGGTCAAAAAAAGCCATAAATACTTATATAACGATACGGTCGAATCTTTAACACTGCTAATAACAAAAAGAACATCATAATCCAACATAAAGATGATAATAAATATGGTGTCTATCTGACCCTAAAAGTTTAACCACAACCCAAATAGAACCATTAAAGAGCCTATATCTGAAACTGAATATAAACAGGCCATTGACTCATTATTAGTTAATAATGGATATCCTGCAGAATAATATACGTTCTGTAAAGTCGACTCCAGTACATCCTAAATACATTCAGCAGGGTTCATGTCACTGGACAATCCGTCATCCAATCAAGTACATAAGAAATTGGGATTTGTGCCGCTTGGCTGTTCATGCATTACATTACAATAGCAATCATGAGTTCTTCCGACAAATCATGAGTATGTCCTAGGGAACACACATTAGAAAGAAGAAAATCTCCAGTTCACACATCAGAATAAAGGTTTTTTTCCACGTTCAATTTTTAAACTTTTTAAAGGGATAGTTCATCCAAAACTGTCACAAATCTGTTTAAGAGTTTTTCTTTGTGGAACACAAATGAAGATATTTAGAAAAATTGGAAACTGGTAATCATTAACTTTCATAATATTTGTTTTTCCTACAATGTGCGTCTTGGTTTCTAACATTCTTCAAAATATCTTATTTTGTTTTCAACAGAAAAAAAAAGAAACTCCTAAGAGATTGTAACCACTTGAGGGTGAGTAAACAGAACGTTTTCATTTGTGAGTGAACTATCCCCTTTCAGAAATAAAAAGCTTCACACCGCAACAGTTAGGGTTGAACAAATGCAAAACATACAAGGCAAAGACATATTAATCACCGAAATAAAGATCCAATCGTACAGTCATAAGTATTTGCTTACTTAAATCCAAACAGCCCGGCCAGCCAGTGTATTAACATCAAGGAAGCAAAACACGCAAAGGCCTCATACATTCAGACTAGTGTTGAATGATGTATAGAGCATTTCCCACACGCTGCTAGTTTCAGTTTTGCTTTAAATAAATTCATTTAGGCTTGACGTTTATAACAAATGTTGTTTATACAGTGAATTCCGCTATCATTTCTGTTTCTGTGTGTTCCTTTCTTTCCGTTCTAAATAACATTCAATTGAAAAAATGATTTGTTGTGGAGTGAGGAGTTTAATATAATGTTTGTAAACATTTCAGGAACGCTCCGCAGATCCTCGTCTGCTCTTCTCAGAACAACATTAGCGCCGGTTCGCCCCCTTGCCCCGTCTCCACCGCCTCTCCTTTTGTCTATTAATACCCTAAGAGCATTTTCCCCCTCAACGATTTTACAATTACTCCCCTCGTATTTCAGCTGCTCTCTTATATCCTGCTCTACCTTTATTGTTGTTATTATTCTGCGCTTAAATTTTATGGCACTTTCCCAAGTAAATTCTCCTGATAGTGTCATAATCCATTTATGAAGGCCTAACTAATCAATTAATGAAAATTGGAGCCACAAAGCCTGCTCTCTCACATTGATTGAAAGTGTCAGCGCGGAGTCAGTGAGCCTGTTAAAATACTTGTTAACATCTCGGAATCAAAGTACCGAAGTTGAATTGCTTCTCCTGCAATTAGTTTATTGATTTAATTAAGATGCTTTAATTTAGAAGCCGCGCCAGAAGATTGGTGTTATACGAATGGCTAAGCATTATAGACAGCGTCTGATCATGACTGAAGAAAAGAGTGCTTGGGATTTTAGTTCTGCTCTTAAAGAGACACACTCAGTAATAGCTGTGACTTGATCTAATGCGTTTCTCACTCTAGCTCATTTTTTTTCTCTTTCCAGTGGCAGGACTTGCTCACTTGGTGGTCTAGGCGAAATATGATATAGGTGTAAGATGTGTAATGTTTAGGTTACGTGTAGTATGCATGAATCCACTGGGATAATGAACATTCAGTACAGTTCAAACATTTGCGCTTGGTAAGAGTTCTTAATGTTTCTGAAAGACTTCAAAACAAGGAAGAATTTATGCTGCGAAATGAATTTCGATGTAATTAATGAGATTGCAAAGCTGAATTTTCAGCATTAATACTCCAGTTTTTAGTGTCACATGATCCTACAAATTTTTTTATATGCTGAACTGATGCTCAAGTTATATTCCAGTTTTCTTAAACCTGTCTTAACACATTTTAAATCTGGTTTTAATATTTTTTGTTGTGTTTATGTCTTATACTTATTGTGTGAGTTACTTGTTTATGTCTCTTTTTGTTTATGCAAAGCACTTTGAATTACCATTGAGTATGAAATGTCCTATATACATAAGCTTGACTTGTCTTCTTAATATTCTGTACATATATTGAGACCGAAACCATTTTTCACTTCATGCTTTTCTTCATTTTTCTCCATTTCTCCAGGCTGGTCACCCAACCCTTTGCAAACAAAATGTTTTTTATTTATTTATTTATTTTTTTACTTTATTCAAGATATAAAAGCTAAAATGTTATATATTTGAGGAGTACATTAAGCATTTTTATAACACAAGATTTTAGTCAAACAACAAAAAACTGAGCACCCATGTAACTAACCTTTAAGTTGAGGAAAACATAATGTTATGAGCCTCACACTACATTTACATCTAAACTAAAAACACAAAACCTTTAATTTTCTGAGTTTTGGTCATTTATTTAACGTACATGACCACAGTGTGTTGACCAATCTATGTGAACTGGACTGACACAGTTTCAATTTCAATTTACTAGAACTTCTATGTTAAGCTGCTTTGACACAATTTACACTGTGAATTGAATTGCATTGAACAGGGATAAGTTGCAGTTTTATACAAAACCTTTCAGTTTGTCCACCCATAAGGGATAATATGAAAAAAGTAATAACTTTTCCCCCCCATGTACTCGTATGAATGCTTACATCTGTGTGCACAAGAAAGTGAAAAGCAGACAGGAGGTTAAGTACTCACTGGCATAAGGAGAGTTGGCAGCAGAGCCATTGAGGAAGTTTGGTGATCCTCCCAGCGTGGTCATGCCCGCGTTGCCATATCCATTCATACTGGTAGAGACAGTGCTGTAGCTACTCTGCTGGGGGGTTGTGCTGGGTACGTAACCATGAGGGGACACACTGCTCGTGTTTCGACTGAAACCTGAAACCCACACACAAACATAATAATTACAGAAGCTAAAGATTCATGCGAAAATCTAAATTAAGAAGAAAACAGTATAATTCATCATGTTTGTTGGTAAAAGGTCACAGACAAGATTCTGTAGAGTGAACTATTCCTTAAAAAAAGATCTGTCAGAAATGCAGAGGACGTGATCAATGTTAAAAACTGTATATACTATAAATACAGTGTCACCAATTGAAAAAATGCAGATATTTAACAAATGAAATTTACCATGTGACTAAACCAATTCCATCTCACGGCTATTCATAACTTTTTGATTTAATGGAAAGATTGTACAATCTCATTTGTACATTTTAGTACGATTTGCTCATCCCCCAATGAGGGGTAAGTTTAGGGGTGAGGTTTGAGGGTACGCCTCCTTTTTAAAATCTCACTTTTTCATATTAGTTAAATCATATGAATTTGTACGAATTAGCCACTTTTCGGACAACTTTGCTATGTTCCCTCGTGAGATCGGCCTTCTTTTTAAAAATGCACGTTTTTTTTTTATACGAATGAAATCATATTGATCAAATTAACCATTTTTCTGACAACATGTCAACCAGTTGCGTTTCTTCATGAGATCGGGCTGGACTAAACGAAACTCCATTGTTTCTCTAACACAACTCATCCCCCAATGAGCAGTAGGTTTAAGGGTGAGGTTTGAGGGTATGCCTTGTTTTTTAAAAAATTCCTGTTTTCATAGAATGGAATCATATGAATTCGTACAAATTAGCCACTTTTCTGACATCACATAAAATAGTTACATTTCCTTGTGAGATCGGGCTGGACTAAATGTAATTCTATTGTTACTCTAACATAACTCATCCCCCAATGAGGGGTAGGTTTAGGGGTAGGGTCTGAGGGTACACCTCCTTTTTAAAAATCACACGTTTTTGTACAAATTAGCCACTTTTCTGACAACATGTAAATAGTTACGTTTCCTTGTGAGATCTGCCTGGACTAAACATAACTCCATTGTTACTCTGACGTACAGTTACTCATCCCCCGATGAGGGGTGGGTTTAGGTGTGTGGTTTGGGGGTATGCCTCCTTTTTAAAAATCGCACGTTTACATACAAATCAAATCCAAAATTAGCCACTTTTTTAACAATACAAAAAATAGTTATGTTTCCTCGTGAGATCAGGCTGGACTAAACATAACTCCATTGGATCCTTAAATTCTCTGTAAAACCTCATATCTGCACCCTATCTCAATCCTGAATAAAGCATTGAACATATTTGATAACACCTCTGCTTGTTTGCAATGCAATGGTAAAGAATTTAATAAGTATGTTGATGAAAAATGTAATGAAATATGCACAACCTCAGAATACGTTTACATTAAGATTGAATGAACGATGATAGAAAATTAGATTTTGGGCTGAATTATTCCTTAAAAATGGATCTTTGTGTCAGTAGCATATGGAGGCAGAGGACAGGGGACAGGAGGAGGATGTGGACTATAAATATACATCAGGACATTAAACGCTGACATGGGTGAAAGCAGCAGGAAGTTCTCGCTCCAGGAGTCCCCGCTGTCTGGTACAAAGGCAGCGCTCATCTCTGCTCTGCTTACTATTCATTCTCCCTTTCATCAGACCACTGATACATTACTGCTGACTTCACACAAATCATTCACTGTCAGAGAGGCCGAGGAGTGCTGAGGTAAAGGAGCCTGGAGGTTCAGGGAGCACTGCTGAACGCTTGTATCTGTCTGTCTCGCTGCTTTTCAGCTCTTCCCTAGGGTTTGAAGGACGCAGCAGACGACCAACTACCGTGATCTGGCACACTTTACTGGCACTGTACAGAATCGTATTGACATAGAAGAGGGCTTGAAAGATTGAAATAGAAAGACTGACAATGGTATTTAGCATTGGTTTGTGGGTGGTAGGCATGTGACGGCTTTAGGTTTTCTTGTTGCGATAATTGCTGAAGCTTTTATTATCACAATATTGACATAAATGCATAAAGAGGCTATTTTAGCAGGTATATATGTACATTGTTGTTTATAAATGTTTAGAGTAGACACTTTTTTATAATATACTTGTGCAACTTTTTTATGCTCCAGGGTCACAAATGTTACTTGATGCATTATTAACATCAACAGTCAGAAACAGCTATATTTGCTAAAGGCGCTATGTTAATGGTATTAAAAAAAATACTGAACCTCATTAGTTAAGACTTTTGATTTTAATGATTAATTAAACATTAACTAAGTAATTAACATCACCTACTGATAAATGCTTTACAAGTAGTTCGTCATGAGTTTAGTTTCATTATGTAATGTTAACAAAAGTAGCCTTATTGTAAAGTGTTAATAAATAAAAGGCCTATAAGAATCAGAACATTTTCCGTCAATATCTCTGGACAGGTAGCAGGCCAGATTAGCATGTGATAATGTTTGAAAATAAATAGCCTTTTAAGTTGTCAAGCAATTGGTGCTGTGAAAAACAAAACTATGAATACAACAATTTGAATTTGCTTAAAAGACATATAAAAAGTTTGAATAATAAATCATTATTCACACTATTTTGAAGAGGCATGTTCTTAATCACAATATTTATGACCCTGGACCACAAAACAAGTCGTAAGTGTACATTTTTGGAAATAGAGATTTAAACATCAACTGAAATCTGAATAAATAAGCTTTCCATCAATGTATACTGTACTTTGTTAGGATTGGACAATATTTGGCCAAGATACAACTATTTGAAAACCTGGAATCTGAGAAAAAGAAAATCTAAATACTGAGAAAATTGCTTGCAATGCACATTACTAATCAAAAGAAGAGTTTTGATACAATAGAAAATGTACAAAAAATCTTTACGGAACACAATCTTTACCTAATATTCTAATAATTTTGTCATAAAAGAAAAAACAATGATCTGTACCCATACAATAGCCAAAAATACAGTATACCTATGCAACATAAAATGGGGGTCACATATTGTATTTTTAATTATTGCCTCATGTCTAGTGGGTGGTTACATGAAAATAGCACACATAAAAGTAGATATTTGTCTCTGCAGTCAGCCACAGTAGTCTTATTTTAGTAAAATATTTAAGAGTGCTGGCATCTCTGCTCACCCTGGTTGGCTGCTTGTGTGGAGTCAGACACATTGACAGCGAGTTGGCTGTGAAAAGAGTTGACTCCCATCATGCCGGAGTGGACTGAGCTGTTGGTCAGACCTGGCAGCTGGTTGTGTCCACGCGGGACATTGTAGAGAGCCTCTGCGATATCTGCTGCTCTCTTCAGAATGATCTCCTGTCAGAAAGTCAACCAATTCCATGATTAGATGTATATCAGAAAGTCAACAACTGCTTGAAAAACACTCTCTTTCTAACGATAGATTAAATACATAATACAATGGAAAACAATTATGGCTACAAATGTAAAATTGCAACACAAATAAAATGCATAAAATAAAATAATCAGTTATAGTTAATATAATATTTTAAAACATATTTTAAAATAATATATTATTATTACTATTAGTAATTATTTTTGCAAATTGAATAATTAAAAAATATAAATACTAACATTAATAAACAAATATTAATTATTAGTAATATATTTTTTTCTGTGCTTAAAAACTTTAAATAATTAAATAAATTAAATAAAAAAAAAATTTAAATAATAAATTAAAATAAATAATTATGCTATATAATAATATAGAATTTTTTTTTAACCATATTTATTAATTAAGTAATTTGACAAATTCTACTAATTATATTCATATTTATTGCTTGGCAAGTGTTAACTTTAGGCTTTACTTTATGCCTTATTATTAAAAAAACCCAAATACATATGCTTTACTACTGCACATAATTATATATAGCCATATAATTATAATAGCCATTTAAATAAATAAAAACTAAATCTATGTATGGGCAACCTATGTGTTAGCAAATAAACACACCTTCTCAAACACGACCATATACCTAAGAAATTCTATACATTATAGATATTAAAGAACAAATTGCAGAAATGTCGTGTTATTAAAGATTTAATATTTAAGGTTTATCTGCCAGATAAAGTGCAAGAACACTAATTTAGAGGGTTGAAAGAAGGGGGGCTGCACATTTTGGTGGAACTTGAACATGTCATAATTCATCCTCATAAAGATGACAGGGCCGTGTGGAGGCTCCTGAGAGAGAGCTCTTTGAGTGGGTTGATGACTGGAGTCATGCTCCATCCACTGCCCAGCCTAAATAATTCAGCATCACTGCACTCATGCTCAGCTCTGCAATCGATGAGCATATGCCCTCACTCGCAGTTCATAACTGATCTAACATTGAAGATGCCCTTGTGGTCCTTCAAACCAATGAGAGAGAGAGAAAGAGAGAGAGAGAGAGAGAGAGAGAGAGAGAGAGAGAGAGAGAGAGAGAGAGAGAGAGAGAGAGAGAGAGAGAGAGAGAGAGAGAGAGAGAGAGAGAGAGCGAGCTCTGGAGGAATCACGTTGGGGGATTTATGTGGAGGAAATATGTTAGGAAATATTAGAGGCCTTAAAGGTTTGAAATGGCTCCAACCGAGAACAAATGCTTTTCTGTGATGCTCAATTAAACAAGTTAAGTGTGGAATATGGCATTATTTACACTGATCTCATCACACAATAAGTGTCTTTCACTAAAGTGTCTTGCCTGATGGGATGCACAGCAAGATCATTTAATGTATTTGTTTTCTTATATGCAATTTTATAATTCAAGTTTTAGTACTATTAAATAGTTATGTGTTTCCAGTCATTTATAAAATGTTATAGTAAATTTAGAATACACTTTATGGCCAATTTAATTTGGAATTACTATCTAGAAACACTCTATGCACAAAATGTTTGTATAGACGTTCTGTGAATCTCACCTGATTATTGTGTGGCATCCCATACAGAGCCTCGACCAGGTCTGCAGCCCTCTTCAGAATCACCTCCTGTAAGACAGAAGAGAAAAAAATGGTTTGATCATGGATTTACTAGACAACAGATGATTAAAACAGTCTTACAGACAACATACCTTACTTAAAACAATTAATTTTCTGAAGACAAGTAAACACAATGTAATTGTTTTATGACACATATATATCCCTAATTTTTAAAATGCTCAGTTATGTTAAGAAATGTCATGTATGTCATGTTAAGAAATTATATTTCATAAAAATATTTAAAATATTATTTGCATGTATTTATATTTATAAATAAATAAAATATGAAATACAAATTATAATTTATATTGATCATGGCAACCATTTAAAATGATAAAAAACTAGTGCACTAAATGCAGTCTAACTGGAATGTACAACTCAAAATGATATTTCTCAGTCTGTTTATAAATAACCATATAAATGACCACACAGTGTGCTGGTGTCATCAAGGCTGCAATGTATTTTGATTGACTTTTTCTAATTCCTTGTGTCACTTGTGATGAGCACAAAGAAACTTACAGTACAATTACTACAGTAGCAGTCTCTTTGGAACAATATCAGGTTAAGTGTTTTGCTAAAGGGCACAATGCTAAAGGGGATCTTCAGTTCATAGATCGCCCCTGACAGGGTTTGAACACGTGACCTTTGAATAGCTAGCCAATAGCCTTGACCATCATTTACGTTTGGAAAACAGCCTCTGTACTTCATCTAGCTCTTCCTATCAACAGCACCGCCACCATTCCCATGTATAATACATGAACACAAACACATTTAACTCGAAAACATGCATGTTAGCACATGCAAACGACCACTCCGCGGGCGGCATGAGCTACACTACCGCTATTTTCCTTCCAGGTAATCGACTTCCATAACCCGAAAACCTATTTATTACCATCCTTTTCACACATTAAACATTTATTTACAGTGTTCTTTACACTGTGTATTCATTTCCTTTCTTCCAAGACCTCTTCTTCGCTTTTTTTTTTTTAAACCCCGAAGCTCCAGTGGAACCCTTTTTAAAAGTTAATGTGCTGGTGCTGAGGAAATAAGCTCGCAGTGCGACAACCAGAAAATTGTTCTCACCCTCGGCGTGTAACCCTCACTGCGAACAAGCCCCCGAGCATGTGTGCCTGCCTGCCAGCCGACATATTGCCTTTCAATCAGCCCCCTCCGCCTCCCCCCGGCCGCCCCAGACGCAACACACAGACACGAACATGACGAGGGGGTCAGCAAAGCAATAAAGATTTTTAGTGCGCTGTCCAAGGTGCTAAATTCACTCAATAATGGGAGCTCTGGCACTGCGTTAACCCCTCGTTAGGGGTGCTTCGCGGGGGAGGCGCCCGTCTCCACTCACCCAAGCTCGGGTTGGGTGATTGAGAGAAGCGCGGTAGCCTGGGGAGGCCTAAAGTGGTGCTTTAGTATGGATGTGTGACTCTCTTCTCCTTTACCCTCTTGTTGGTGGGATGGAGGAAGAACATAAGGGATGGGAAGCATTAGTCCATGGCTTGGTCCCCTGCTGCACCGGCACTGTGTCATTTATCCAGTCCTTCGTTCTCTCTCTCTCTTTCCCCCCTTTCACATTCGCTCTCCTTTGTTCTCATCCTTACCTATCGATCTCCTGTCATTACGATATTGGGGAGGGGGGATCTGTTGAAAGAGCAAATCCAATAAGGAAGGGGCCAAAAGTTTGCGCAGATAAACAAATAAATGCTATTAGCACAGGCCGTGTGTGGTGGCCCTGTGTCTGGAAGCAGAGCCCATTTCCTGGGTGAGTAGCAGGGCTTCCAGTAAGGGCAGAGCAGGGAGCCAGGAGCGGTAAACAGGAAAGAAACTTGATCTTGGATCTGTGCTGTGTCTGTATAGCTGTCTATCAGTCAGAGCCATCATAACCCGTGCTTTATCCCCCCGCCCCACCGCTTCTCCATGAGCTATGAGGACCCGCTCTCTGTTTCGACCCATTCCGAGCGTCTTTAGCACCCTGACAGGTGTTTTCCCAGCTTTGTTTTCCATCAACGTGAAAGCTGAGACGTGTATATACATTCATAGTAGTGGTATAAATGCGAATGTGTGCAAGCAAACAACCCCAGGCGTAGTGTTTGGAAGAATATAATACCAAATTGCCCAGAGCGCAGCACCGTTAGGACCAGCCTCCGCATTAATGTGCGCCGGACATTGAATCTGTTCCTGTGTGTAAATTATGGTAGCTGGTAATATGATATACATTCATTAGGAAGGGGACTGCTGAAAAAATGAAATAAGGCCCGGGTCACATCTGGAATGTTAAGGCAATGGCGTCTGCACATTTACAAGGAAGCCAGGCCTGTAAAAACATGACAAATTTATTCCTGTGCTTGTTCATTTGCAATTTTATCATCTCCTAATGTTCTATTAGAGCAGTAATACCAGCAGGGTCACCGCCGTCGCTCATGCGGAACGGAGCCGAGTGATGATGTCATACTTCCTGCTCTGCTCGTCTGACCTCATGGACTGCTGGTCTTGTGGAGGTTCTGGTTTTAATAGCTCAGTCGAGGTCCCACACACTCGGTGCAGAGAAGTCACAAACTCATTTATATATTACTATTTATAATATATGTGCATTATGGAGTTTATATAGTAATAAAGCTAACTGATTTAAATATAAGCAGATTAATTACATGATAAGCAAGATATAAACAAATAGAAAAAGAAAAAAGAAAAGAAAAGAAGGAAAAATAAATAAAATGAATAAAATAAATAAAATAAATAAAATAAATAAAATAAATAAAATAAATAAATAAATAAATAATGTTTTATGGTAAATGTCCCAAAATAAGCATTGCAATAAAAAGTAGCAGGTAAAAAATAAATAAATAAATAAATAAAATAAATAGGTATATATTTCAGTATCACTGAATGTGTAATTTAAAAAAATTAAAAAAATTCAAACATAGGGTTACGACAACCCAGCATTTTTAAAGCGTACATTTTAATTTGATTAATTAGCTAATTATACATTTAAAAATATTTTGACAGCCTTAATGCAAAAAAAAACAACTAATTATTAAATACTAATTACTAGAAAATAAACGCAAAACCAGCCCAAGTGGCATGTACATATAATCTTTGCAAGCTAACCACACAAAACCTCATGCCTCTTTCTGTTTGCAATTACTGCGAATGCTTGGCTCAAACAGAGACCACACCATGTGTAATGTCATGCTGTTCGTATCCACCAAGGTTGCAATCCATTTTGATGAATGAGGGCTATCAAATAGTGAGTCTTTCCCTATCCTGACAATAATCTAATCTTCAGTTTCAAACACACCATTTGTTGCTGATGTAAGAGACAAGATACCGTGAGTCAATACATCTGTGAGGGTTCCCAGAACAATGCGTCAGATTTTAATCTGATAGAAAGTGTCTTACGGTAATAATTGTCAATGCGTGGCATCCTTATTTAGTTATGGGGTAGCATATAAGTGATGTTATGTACACTGTAAAAAAATGTTGCCATTTGTATTGGGACAACATGAAGGAATTAAGTTAACTTATTAGTTTTTACAATTTTAAGTGGTTTGAACATAAAACAATTAAGTTGTCGCAACGAAATCTCAAGAATTGTGCTGTTTCAGCTCATTTTAAATAAATAGCTTGAACAAGCAACAAAAGTTATTCTTTTTAAATGCGACTTCCTAAATTAAGTTCAGCTAGTTTTTAAGACACACATGGTCTGTCACACAGAATGTGTGTTAATCACCTTTGCGTGAGGTAAAGTGTGTTTTATGCAAGAGTGCACTGAGTGAAAGTGGTCAGAATGAAGTAGAGCAGAATGTCCATTCCATGTGTATGAGCACAGCTGATGCACAGTGCTTTGACTTTCGCAGATTTCAATTTGCTTGCTTTGTGGAATGCATTGCTTACCATGGTGGCTTATCCACCGCGCTTATCTAACGCAAAATCAAATATCCCTAGTCTCCCTTTCCCAATCTCTCCTCCCTCCCCCGTGTCTTCCTTCCATCAATATCTGCCCATCATAAATATCAGTCACTGTGCTCTTTAACTAATGTGACTTCACTGCATAATTCATATTCTCTCCGGGCCTCAAAGGTTACTCTGTGAAAGTCAATAATAACCTGTCTGTCCACATCTGCACAGTACAACAGGGGAGAGCAGCTCCCAAAAATTGCAGAGAACTAAAGTCTGAATCGCATGACATGCAATGAGGACAATTTTTAAAAGAAAAGTTTCACTACAGATTAGTGATTTCCAACTGAAACACATCACGGGTTAAGTTTGGCGAGATCCATATTCAGATTTTTCATAGTGGTCTTATGGATTTTCCAGCAAACGCACTGCACTGTTACCCAGAAGCAAAAGATTTTTTTCCTGGAAGCACAGATTGAATTGTGGACGCTGTGGAGGAAGCCAAGGGGGATCAGGTGGATGTGAAGTGACAGGGAAAATGTGGGAAACAACACTGACAGAGGAGATGGAGAGAGACCAAACAAGGCCACAGCCTAGATGTGCTAAAAATGGGCCAGGTGCATTGTATTTCTCCTTTACATCAGACCATCTGCAAGCTTTATTTATTTATGTTTATATAAACGGCCTATCTAAAAATACGTGTAACGTACTATGAGTGTAATATATACATATTATGTATAATATGTAAAATGTGACCCTGGAACACATAAACAACCTCATGTTGCATGGGTATATTTGTGGGAATAGACAAAATACATTCTATGTCACAATAATAGATTTTTATTTTATGCCAAAAATCACTAGAATCTTAAGTAAAGATCATCTTAGTTATTGTTGTTCATTACATTCAGTAAATATATAAAACTATTTTTTGTTTAGTAATATTCATTAATAAGAATTCAATCTGCACAACTTTACAGGTGATTTATTTTATTCAAAATTTTAAAATAGATGTATCTCAGCCAATATATTCTTCTCCTAACAAACCATACATCAATGGATATCTTATTTATTCAGCTTTCAGATAATGAATCTCCAAAAAATTACAATTATGACTGGTTATGTGATCCTGGGTTACAAATATGTACTTCTACAGAATATTTAATTTATTAAAATATGCAAATACACTAAATGCTATGACATTATTGCCCAGTGTTAATGCAACATTCAATCTTATGACTTAATTAAAACTATAAAATATCATAAATAAAATAATAAAAATAGGAAAACAGTGGTCTCATTTAATGAACTATGATTATAAAATAATACATATAAAGGAAATAAAATACGCTTAAATTATCAAATAGAATTAAATATAATTATATAACTGAATAATTATATAATTACAATTTACTTTATTATTATTATATTATATTATATTTACATAATTAAACACTTTATTTATCCATTTTATTATAATTATAGTCAAATTGTTATGCATTTATACACACAACTTATTATACATTTTTATTATCTGATTTATCTATGGGTAACATTTTTATATTTACATCATATATGCTCAGTGGTGTAAAGTTACAAATACTCAAATTACTTTAATTGAGTAGTTTTTCTCAGAAATTGTATTTTACTAAGTAGTTTTTAAAATGTGTACTTTTAACAAGATGTCAACATGACAATTGATTGGCATTGTACCCCAACATCGTGGGGACGTTGCATTTTGTTTGATGACATCAGGTTGAAAATGAAAATCAGGTTGACATCAGAACCCAATGTCAGGCCGACGTCAATGTCCAACGTCCAACCTAAAATCAACTAAATATCACCGTCTAATGATGTTACAGCTTGATGCATAGTGGACGTTACCACTATGTCGTCTATCAGATGTTGGATTTTGGTTGCCATATCTGACGAATAAATGTCAGTACTTGACATCAATATCATGTTGGTTTAAGATGTTGGCTCAACATTGGATTTTGGTCACTTTCTAACACAACCTAAAATCAACCAAATATCAGCGTAATTTGACGCCATTATTGGACATCAAAATAACGTTGTTCTTGGACGTTGGCTAGACATTTAATTTTGGTCACCTGACATCACAACCTAAATTTAACCTAATATTAACATCTTATGACGTGTGCCTGCTGGGCAATAACTAAATGCACTACAGAATGTTACGTTTACACACATCCACAAATTAAATGTAAATGCATCAGCTTTGTACAGCATAATACTCACTACTCACAACTCTTGAGTACTTTTGAAAGGTCTATTTTGAGTAATATTTACAACAGAGACTTTTACTCTACTTGCACTACATTTTTGGGTCAGTAATGGTACTTTTG
>CAIGQW010055024.1:11161595-11185464 GCA_903798125.1 Danio choprae | reverse complement strand
GTAAGTCAAAATCTACACTGTAATTTTTTTTTTACTAAATCTTTTTGTTAAATAAATGAACTTTTCTAGTCATCTCAATAAAACACACATCAAAATAATGTAAAGTTAAACTTTGTATAATGTAAAAACATCAGTTAAAACCTGCTTAACATATTAGAATAAGTTAAAGCAACATAAAAAATATTTGTTGTCTTGACTTTTTGTCATAACATTTTTTACAGTGTAAAAATGAATCTAAAATCAATCAACTGTTAAAGCAACAATATGAATAGACCTCTCCCACGTCAACATCGCTATGATTTCGATTCAATTTAGCACTAATACCTTTTTCATTGAATAATTTATGACTTATTTTTGTATAACCTTTCACATTTCAACATAAGGTCATGTGACAACAATATGTTATTGTTTGAATTTTTTTGTTTTTGAAAGAATAGTAGACACCAGCCTATACAGTACAGACCGTATATTTTCTTATTCTGAACATAGCCCACAATATATTCTTTATATCATATATTGATGTTATCCTGCAATATAGTAATAAGAGGTCATTGGTCAGTACTGCAGTCAGAAATGACCTTTTCTGTTAGCTCCATATGGTGACACAAATCATGCCAGCCAATAAAGCTTCTTGTCAGCTGGAAGGACAAACGGTCCAAGTCATTACATAATCAAAATTCTGTTCACATTTTCTGGCATCTGCATTTTCTGACACTTGTGCTAGTATACTTGCATCACGATGTTTAAAAACATGTATTTAGGTTACCCCCGTCTACCTGCAAAAATACTAGCTGAGCCATTAAACAGCATTGTTTTGTTCTCTGATTAGACTATGATTTGACTGCTTACAGTGTTTGTGAAACTCTCCTCAATGCCTTTTGAACAGGAGCTGCGCGACTACAAAGCAGCTGCGAGCGCTCAGTTTCCCTGCGAAGGCTCTGTCATATTCAAAGCCAGAAGCACTGGTGCTGCTTTACATGGCTTTAAACTGTCCCTTTCATTGCTCACTTAGCTGCGCTTTCATATGCCAGCCACTGCTCTTCTCACCTCTCAGATAAATATGGCATTGTCAATGAGAGGCTTTTTATAGAATTACCTCTTTCATGTAGCTCTTCTCAAGCAGCGTGAAAACCGAGTGAGCAAAAGACCAAAACAGATGGACAGACGGGAAAACAGACAGACTGGCTGACCAAAAAAATGAGGACTCAAATTCAAACTGGCACGTGCCTTGTAAGATTTGGGAGCCAAGTGGATTTTGAATGCTTCTCCCATATCATACATATCGGTTAATTAGGTTGCATAAATATTTAGACCCATCCGAGCTCTAAAACACTTTATTTTGCTCATGACATACATTGAAGCATCAAGCTGTATTCTTGCAATGCCTGAAATGGTTTGTTTAAAGATCTCAAGGTTCCTACTCTTCAAAGTCTTCTAAGCCTGACTTTTACAGACAAAAATTTCTATGAACTACAATGCATAAATATTCACTATTCATTGTGTTGATTGCTAAAATTTGAAATTAGCATGATTTTTTTTGTTTTGTTAATTTTGATCATATAGTCATTCATGTATCAAATATGTAGTAGGCTTTAAATGTTTAAGAGGTAAACACTTTCTCTTGTTGTTTTTCAGTTCTCTTTATTTAAAGAGGGACCAATGGTTTTGAGGTCAAAAAAGTAAAGAACTAATGTAAGTGTAAATCTGTGTGTGTTCACTGCAAAACAGCACAAGAAATGCTGACATTTTGCAGCACATTTGAATAAAGTTTGCCACAAAATAAGTCATTTTAAGCTGCAATAATCAAAATCTAAATTTTCCTACAAAATTCAGAAGGATCTGGTTGGGCACTGAGCAGAAACAAAAGCCACTGACAGTATTTTATCAGGTACAGCCAGGTGACTGCATTTGATTGCTGGCTGACAAGTACGAAAGGAATAAAATAGCAGTGACAAATAACCTAACCATAACAACAGGGAGCACTTGTGAAACAATGCAATACATTTGGATGAATGGTAAGTAAAAATACAAGAATCTCTGATATCCCATGACTTATGGCAGAAATACATACATTCAATTAGAATATATACTTCCAATATTTGGGACAGACCTTATAAAATGACATGATATTCTAGAAATTCCATGACCAGTGGGGACCCTGAGATCTGGTCTCTTTCCAAGAGCCTAAAACGGCATCCTCTCAACATGCTACACTGTTTGAGGGTCAAAGTAAACACTGTTTGCCAATAAAGGCGATAGGCAGGCATTATGCAGATGTCTTACAAACCTATATGCAATTGTTCAGGAAGACTGGAATTATTGACTTGTTTATCGAGTCAGTAACTTTATTTACCATGCATTTGAAACTTTGACTTTTACAGTCTCAAAAACTATATTACACTCTACATACATATAGTACACCACAAGCACTTAATTTGGGTATTCAAATTAAGCTTGACCCTGATCAAGATTCTCAAATCTCTGTTGTTGTTGTTTTTTTTGTTATTGTTTTTTACAAAAGCAATGGCTTTTTTGGCAACACATTTTGCAACTCGAATAGAAAGGTAACCAACCTCACTCCAGACCAGCATGGTGCCAAAGATGACTTGTAGGCCATCAAAGAAGTTATCACCAATAATGATGACTGTTGCACCCCCTGTCGTCCAGCCTTCACTGGGACTGATGGCCTTAATGCAAGGAGTAGCTGTTAGAAAGAGTAAAAAAAAAAAAGTCAGACAGAGGCTGTCGTATACAATGAATATCTTGAAAAGACATATGCAAGTTTAATGGCTAATTTGTACAAATTTGTAGTTCAGTCGTACAAAAATATGTCAGTCGTACGATTTTTAAAAGGAGGCGTGGCATCAAACCCCACCCCTAAACCTAACCATCATTGGGGGATTAGCAAATGGTACTAAATTGTACAAATGAGATATGAAAATAAGATATGAGATACAAATTGCAGTGAGATATCGTTAAATACAGCTATGAAAAAATTAAAAGACTATCTGAAAATGGTCTGGATTTATGATTTATAGTTTCTAGTAATGGGGCCTCACGGTGGCGCAGTGGGTAGCACGTTCGCCTCACAGCAAAAAGGTCACTGGTTCGAGCCTCGGCTGGGTCAGTTGGCGTTTCTGTGTGGAGTTTGCATGATCTCCCCGTGTTGGCGTGGGTTTCCTCCGGGTGCTCCGGTTTCCCCCACAAGTCCAAAGACATGCGGTATAGGTGAATTGGGTAAGCTAAATTGTTCGTAGTGATAAGAGTGTGTGGATGTTTCCCAGTGATGGGTTGCGGCTGGAAGGGCATCCGCTGCATAAAACATATGCTGGATAAGTTGGCGGATCATTCCGCTGTGGAGACCCCAGATTAATAAAAGGACCAACCCGAAATGAAAATGAATGAATGAATGAGTTTCTAGTAATTTTTGTTTTATTCTGTAAACTAATGATGCATTTCCTCCATATATAACGTAAAACATCTGTATTTTAGGGCCTTTTTTTCAGAAATAACAAAAAAAAGTACTAAAGTACCAATGTTTCAAGTTAAGAAAGCAATATTAGGTGAGAAAAAACGATTTTCAATCACAACAAATGAAAACATTTGTCATTCTGGCCAAACTGACATTTCCTAAAAAGCTTTAAATGACAATATTTGATTTGAAATTTGGAAGAAATGTTATCAGACCGTTACAGAATAAAAACACTAACATTTTACTCAATCCCATAACTAATAAATACATATAAACTGAAATGTGGCATGTTCATTTTGTTTCATAGCTGTAGATTAATTAGCACTATACTGTCTATATTTGCCTGTATCGCCAGCAAAGTGATTATTTACGTTAAATGTCAAACGCATCAGAATAAACATCTGGAAGCAGCCGGCAAATCATCACTCGTGTGCATTACCTGTGACATAATTTCACGCACAGACTAGATTCTTGGGAAATAAATCTAAAGCTGTGCAACTGATTTCTTCCTGATTATGGCAAATAGATTTATGAGCCACACTCTATTAGGAAGCTTTAGGCACAGCTTAATGACAAGTGACTGACTCATTAGAGTCGTCACATATGATTAGACTGTGGCCATTCCTCTGCGCCGTCCCCATATGCTTCCTGACAGCGGTGCGAGCATGAGAGATGACGCTTGCTCGACGATCATTTATCTCAATCTACGCTCTATAGTAGCATGATTCACTGTGCCGGTTGCCTGGAAATCACCTGCAACCTAACCATTATCATCTCTAGTGTTTTTAGGATCTAAGATTGCGCAGTCAGTGTCGCATAGAGGCAACAATTTCTTCTCCTTGCTCAGCTTTCTGTAATTATTGCAGTCCAGTTCCAGTTCTGTTCTTCACTCTGTGCTGATAGAAACTCCGTTTCGAATCCACTCCATAGATTAAATCTGCACTAGGACTCAGCTGTGAAGTCTCTCTTTACTCTCTTCTTAGTAGTATATATTTTATCTTCTTATTATAATATAATAATAATTATATATATTTTAATAGCATACACTTGGCAACACGGTGGCTCAATGGTTAGCACTGTTGCCTCCTGGCTGGGTCCTGGCTGGGTCAGTTGGCGTTTCTGTGTTGAGTTTGCATCTTCTCCCCGTGTTCGCGTGGGTTTCCTTCAGGTGCTCCGGTTTCCCCCACAGTCCAAAGACATGTGCTTTAGATTAATTGAATAAACTAAATTGGTCATAGTGTATGTGTGCGTGTGAGTGTGTATTGGTGTTTCCCAGTACTGGGTTGTGGCTAGAAGGGTATCCACTGTGTAAAACATATGCTGGATAAGTTTGCGGTTCATTCCGCTGTGAATAAAGGGACCAAGCCAAAGGAAAATAAATGAATAATAATATACAACTGTATAAATTAAATTATTTGTTGAATAATTATTAAAGAAAGACTTCAATATTTAATTTGTTATAATTCTTAATGAATTAGTTAGACCATTAGATTGTATATAGCATTGATACATTCATTTATTCATTTTCTTTTCGGCTTAGTCCCTTTATTAATCTGGGGTCGCCACAGCGGAATGAACCGCCAACTTATCCATCCTATGTTTTACGCAGCGGATGCCCTTCCAGCTGCAACCCATCACTGGGAAACATCCATACACACCCATTCACACACATACACTACGGCCAATTTAGCTTACCCAATTCACCTGTACCGCATGTCTTTGGACTGTGGGGGAAACCGGAGCTCCCGGGGGAAACCCACGCAAACACAGGGAGAACATGCAAATTCCACACAGAAATGCCAACTGACCCGGCCGAGGCTTGAACCAGCGACCTTCTTGCTGTGAGGCGACAGCGCTACCCACTGCGCCACCGTGCTGCCCCCATTGATACATTATTAATACAATTTTTCAATAAATATATTATATTATATTTAAATTGTATTTATTTTCAGTTAATAGCTGTAGGTTGAAAATAATAATTTAGTTAAGAATTTTGAAAAAATTTATATCAGAATAAAATATTACAGATAAAATATTGTTGGCTTCATGAAGTAAATTATTTCTTGTATAGTCTGCATAAAAATGTTATGATTATTCATTAGTAAAATGAATTTTAAATAAACCACAGTGTACTTTAGACTTTAACATTTTTTATATTTTACATGTTGTATATTTTTTATGTATTATTTTCTTTTTATATTTTCTGGGCATTTTTAAATTTAAAAAACTCTTAGTAATACACTCTAGTGTTCCTAATATCATTACAGAAACAACTCTCTGCATCTTTCGCACATCTTTTTAAGAATAACTCATTTTCACCCATTCTTGTCCAAAAAATGATTAGACTCCATTGCTTGGACTGAGGAGAAAAAAACAGTGTGACAGGACATTGAAAGTCTCTGTCAGCATCTGCCTCCCTGGAGCTCTGCCTCTAAAAGCCTCTCAATTCCCCTCCTCCTTTTTTTTTGTCATGGACATAATTAATGAAATCTGAGGGTCAGACTGGAAAAGATCAGTCAGTGATGAGTGTACAATAGCAGCACTCCTCCCTCCGTCCCCTCTGGGGTTGTGCAGAAGAACACGAATGCTAATTCCACTTGATTATACACACACCTTTATTAAATATTACACTGACCCCATGTGTGCGCGGGGAGGGAGGGGTCCAGGTGCGAGCGCTTGTTTTATGACACTCGTGCAAATGTCATGAGTGCTGGAGTTCGCCAGGCACAGAGAAATCCCGAGTCCTTACAGCAGTCGATCAAAAGGCCAGGCGCCCTGGGACACTCTGAGAAAACAGCAGCCAGCCATAAAAATTCAACACCTTAATGAGTTTAAATTTCATTTCAGTGTGTTGAACTTTGGCACCGGATTCTAAAGCTCGCTGTCTCATTGAAGCCGATTTAACCGACTAATTACTGCTGTTCCAATTTGCTGCTGGATTTAAATAGAAGGAAAGACATGAGGTAGGGAAAAAAGGAAAAGTCTGAGTCCTCTGAGGCAGAGAGCGGCAGAGTCGACTCTGTTGTCCTCTGTGACTCTGTGAGTTAGGGGGACTGAACACATCGTTCAAAGTGCCCCTATTACAAAATTTAAAGGTTTCTCATTTTGTACTGGATATTGCATTTATATTCATGCAAACACTTTATTAAGCAAGCAAACACTTTATTTGCCAAAGCTATCTCAAGCGAATTTGAAACTTTTTGATTTAGTGACTAATTTTTATGAATTTGTACTGATCTCATTTGTACAATTTAGTACGACTTGCTCATCCAGCATTTAGGGGTGAGGTTTGGTGCCATGCCTCCTTTTAAAAATCACACATATTTGTGCAGCTGAACTTGTATGAATTCATACAAATTAACCACTAAACTGACAAAATGTAAAATGGTTACGTTTCCTCATGAGATCAGGTTGCATTTGCTCATATTATATCTATTGAGAATCACCTAAGAGTGTTGAAAATGTGTTCTTTTCAGTCCATCCCTTTCCAAAAGCCTGCTCTTGTCTGATAGTTCAGAGTCTGTTTTGATTGGTGTACTGTGTCTCAGGAAAAAAAAAATGTCCATTACCATATCTGGCAGGACGGTTCCTTGCCTCAGCAATTGTTAACATTGTAAACAATAAAATATGAGGTGATTTTACTATAGAAATTCAAGCTCATATTTGACGATGAAACAATTGAAAGAACTAGTTGATACATCCCAACCTCCATCGCAAGCACAACATGAGTAATACGTTTCTACTGGTAGGTTATTACTTCATTAGTCAGTATCAAGTTTTAGGAAATACGTACAGTTGAAGTCAGAATTATTAGCCCCCTCGAATATTTTTCCCCAATTTCTGTTTAACAGAAATAAAAAACAATTCAACATAAAAGTTCTAATTTCTAATAACTGATATTTGCCATGATGACAGTACATAATATTTTATTAGATATTAGTATTCAGCTTAAAGTGCGATTTAAAGGCTTTACTAGGTTAATTAGTTTAATTAGGCAAGTTAGGGTAATTAGGCAACTAATTGTACAACAGTGGTTTGTTCTGTAGACGATCGAAAAATATATATATTGCTTAAGGGGGCTAATAATATTGACCTTAAAATGAGTTAAAAAAATTAAAAAACAGCTTTTATTCTAGCCAAAATAACACAAGTAAGACTTTCTCCAGAAATAAAATATTTTATGAAATACTGTGAAAAATCCCTTGCTCTGTTAAACATCTTTTAAAAAATAATAATAATAATAAAAAAATATATAGAGAATAATATATGTATATTGAACTAATATATATTATATATTGTAATTGAACTTCAAATGTATGTGTATTTATGGACATAAGCAAAGGGTCTATGTGTGATGGACATCAGATCTATCCGTCTGTGTTTTATATTTGTCCATGATGCTGACAACACAAAGCTTTCTTATATTCTTCTTTTTTCACAAATGATCTGTTTTGTTGCAGCTCCATAAAGAGCATGGCATTATGCAAATGAATAACAGATCTACGGAAATCTATTACGGAAATGAAATCCTGAATGTGATTAATTCCTTTTTTAGAGACAATTATACATATTATGCACTTTCATCTTTAAAACTTTTACATTTACAAACAGTTACAAAACTCACTGCATGGAAGGTAATATTTGAAAAAGCACAATAGGGACACTTTTACAGGTTTTACACATGGCTCTGACCGCAGGCAGGACCCCTGAGGGAGGGTGAGGGTCTAAACGCAATGCTCATGTGAAACTGCTCCTAACTGAGGCAGACGTACGGCAGGCTGAAGCAGATGGCCTGTGTGTGGAAGGCAGTCGCTGCTGCTGATAGGACCTGAACTGAGATGAGACGAGGCTGTAGGCCTCATTCTCACAGCTCAAACTTGTGTGTGTCAGCCACCGGCGATGCCCTGGGAAGAGCTCGCATAGATAATAGCAGGGGAGACAGAACCTGGGTCTCACTGGCAGGGGAAAATGTCTGGTAAAGACACTGTAGCTTGTCAAGATACTACAAAATGTAAATATAACTTAAACTGCAATCATCATACCACTCTAACAAAGTAAAGCTAGGAATAAAAATAGCTACAGGACTGTTCAAAAGTAAAAAAACATATATTTTGTTTCATTTTATCTTTATTATTACTTTTATCAGTTTAATACATCCTCGATTAATAAAACTATTAATCTTATTCTAAGATGCAGATATGATGTTATCTTATGTGTTTAAAACATTTGCTGCATATTTGTTAGTTATTACAACTTATTATCAGTGAGTTCACTGTCACATGAATAATTTAACTCATCCTCGCTGAATAAAAACACTAAAGAAAAATGCACTGAACATATGCTTTTGGTAATACAGATAAAGCTTTATTTGTTTGCTTGCTTATTTATTTACAGTCTGTAAAAGTACTGTATAAAGCTATTTGATATATCAGACAATTTGTTTTTCAGTGAGACAAAAATATTTCTCATTTTCCTCACTACATTGTACGCGTCCACAGTTTTATTTATTCATAAAACATTCAATTGAATACATATTTATGCTGTACATAAACAGCAGAATGTATTTTATGAGTGTGTTATCACTTTTTTAGTAAGTTTAGAATCCTTGTTAAATATAGAAATGCTTGGCAATAATATATAAAACTGCAACACAATGTATAGTGATGCATCTGTAGCTGTATATTCCATTATTTATTTCATATGTACAGTGTCATTTAAATGTTTTCCTAAAGGTATATTACATTTTAAGTATGGAATTACATGCTTTATATTAAGGGACACAATTGTAAAGAATTAAAAAACCCAAAATATAAAAATAGGTTTAGTATCCATGTTAAATGTAAAATATAATATTAAAAACCGCTACATACTGCATAGTCATGCATCTAAGGCATAATCTAGGATTTATGTTATATTCACAGTTTTCTAATGCTGTCTTTGAAATGTTTTTCCTAAGGTATATTGCATTTTAAGTAGGGAATGACATGCTTTAGATTAAGGATCGTGATTTTAAAGCATTTCAATAACCCCAAATATACAAACCAAATCTCCTTAGACCAATCAGAATGTCACAAATATTCTGTGTAATTTTCAGAAGTGAAGTAATCCACTTTGCTGCCGTCAGGACTCGTCTGTGCTCTTTTTTTTTCTCCATAGAAGCTGTGTTGAGGGTGACTGCTGGGCATAATGCAATTTGGCGGCGTGATAAACCAGGAGAGATGAAGAGAAACGGTGGAGCAATCTGTGATGGTAATCTTGGCCTAAGACGACTCTTTTGCAGGGTGCTGAAATTGTGCATGGATTAAGCAGATGGTGGAATGTGAATCCATCTGATAGGATTAAACTTTGGTGCCTCCTCTGCCGCCATCTGTTCCCTTGCGCTGTACTCGAGTGTACACGCGCTCGCGCTCAGCTACGAGCACAATGGATTTCTCTTCTATGAAGGTTTTCGGGCCCTGCAGACTCCTCTTTCCAGCACAGTGCGTTTGTGACACGACCTCACGTATCGGTGACCTCACTTTACCCTCGTCTCCGCAGCCCAGAGCAATCAACACACATCCACAGCGTGTCTGACAGAACAGCCTCATTAGCTGGAGGCCAGTGGAAATGCTTTGAAACTGACACAATAATGGAGGAGTGACCGAGCAGGGCTGAGCCCAGAGAAGCATGATGCTGATTACCAGCAGGCCATTGTTGGAATATTGGAATATTCTGTGGTGAAAAATTATGTGGAACGAATTTAAATATGGTCAAATGTGATACAAGTATCCGGAATAGAGTGTTATTGTGAGCAGAAAGCATTATTAAATTAGTCAAAATGTTAATAAAATCACCTGGAATGGCAATGTATAGAACAAAGAGAAAGAAAGTTATTACAGGAACTTTATATTTAATTAAATTATTTATTTTTTGTTGTTGATAAGTGTCTTTGTTGTCTACTTATCAATTTAATGCATATTTCAATAATAAAATCCTTAATTAAACATTAGGCTATATAATTAAACTAATATATTAATATATTTGTCTATCTATAATTAATTAATGAATTAATATTATTTATTTTTTATTATAGATGTGTTTTATTTTTATATTACGATTACTTCTATTTTAAGTTTTATCCTAGGCTTTAGTCAAACTAAATAAAAATGATAAATATTTGCTGTGCAAATTATCCCACACTTTCTTTTCGAGGGAAAAAGAAAGTAAAACAACAACAACAACAAAAAATCCTCCCACAATTTTTCAAATATGTCCAGGCTTTTTAAAACAGACTTTTTTTAATCCTCTCATTGCAGTGAAAACTGTGCTTAAAGAGCAAAGACGTCCCCGGGAGAATAAAGAAACTTAATCATCATCATCGTCATCAAATCATCATAATTCAAGTCCTTAGTTTCTCATCATAAATAGAGGTTAAAGTTCCAACTGAAAAACATGTTCTTCTCTAGAGTCATCCCAAACATAAATGAGAAAATGATTGGATTTGATTGTGACTGAGGATCAAATCAGAGCACAAATCATGTCCACATGTTATTAGACGGATTTAGGATGGCCACACTATAACCTGAAAGATAGAGGCCACACTTTACTCAGAAAATAAATGCGTAAGCCTTAGAGGTCTCACAAAACACATGTTCAAGCCTAAAGAGAACAGGCCACTTGGGGAATAGTGCGTTTGCTGCTCTTTTAATAGTCTGCGCAAGATGCTGAGGGGATTGCACTGCACTGCTACTGTTAGTATGATGTTTGTCAGTCAAATCACCTGTAATGTTTGCCTAGCCATGGCATGCTGGATGGTGCTTACTGAAGAGTCACGGTGTCTTTGAGGAAGTGGAGAGGTAAGTCTGTTTGTCTGTGCTCAGATCATTGAATAAAAAAAGAATGGATAAGGCTCTAGGATGCAAAGAGTTCAGGTTCAAATCTGTGAGTTACTGTAAAAGTGATGTTGATGCATGCAGTAAC
This sequence comes from Danio choprae, assembly GCA_903798125.1. NCBI lineage: Eukaryota > Metazoa > Chordata > Actinopteri > Cypriniformes > Danionidae > Danio > Danio choprae. The sequence continues at coordinate 11,174,033 of CAIGQW010055024.1, read as the reverse complement.
AAAGCAATGTATGAAGCACAGCCCACACAGAAGTCTCTCTCAAAGGCAAGCAGATTTGTGTTGGTGAGCGTAGCGAATTTGCATGACCAAATGAACATCTGTTTGGGGATATCTATTGTCATCAAGTGGAATTCTTGATTGCGTGGATTTAAATGTATGTGAAAAGGTGCCAAACAAAGGCAACCTGTTATAATAAAGTAATAATAAAGTACAGTGTAAAAACTGGCAGTGATTTTAATGATAAGAAACTGTAAAAATGCTACAGTACAAACTGTTAACAATAAGTTACCAGAGCTGTTGTTGTTTTTTTTTTTACCATACATTTAACAGATTAGGTTTTTTTTCAGTGTATTTTTGTCTCGCTTTCCAGCAGAAATATCTAAATAACCTTAAAGCATTGCATAACACTGCATAAAGAATATATCAAGCAACATGTTTCTTACACAGCAAAAAAATAAGCATAAACCCTTGAGAATTAAGTGATATTTATGTTTAAAACTAAATTTGGCAATGGGCTTGGAAAAAAGCATGGTCTCAATATAAATCATTTTGGAAAAAAAAAATCTTTTCTCTTAATGGATAACAAGACAAAATTATTGATTAAACTAATATCTTTTGCAGTGTACTACCGTAGTTCCCATTAAAAAAAGCACTTAACTCTAGGATTCTCCTATGGGACAGACCCTGTTGCATTTGTTATTTATTAGTTTTGAAATCACCCCCATATAAGCACCACCGGTCAACATTTGTGCTCCCATTTGTGCATGTATACTTTGTTTGATATCAAAAAATCGGCTACCCTTTCTTCTGACCAATGAAAATCTGAAATTCTTTATGTTTATTTATTTGTATTTTTTAAAGTAAGCGTCATGCTTTGTTTTACCCTTTATTGTTAGCTCTTTGGTCAAATTTGTTGTTTTAAAGTGCATTATAAATAATATTGAATTGAATTGAAAATTGAAAACTGAAAATCACCATTTTTTGTGAGATTTTGGGCCCACACACTTAATCGTGTGGTGTCAGTATGAGAATTTTACTGCTCTTGAATGTATTTTCAGCTTGCTAAATATTTATGATTCGGGATCAGGGAGGCCCTGACTTGGAAGCAGTAAAATAATCGTAATGACACCATGCAATTGATTGGGCCGCCTTCAACGGGGCACTTACAACAGCCAATGACAGTGAGCAACCTTCGCCAACATGGCAGTCACAAAAGTGGAGTATTGACAAAGATCAACTTGCTGATGATGCTGATCATCTTCCATATTTGTTTTTCTTCTACAGTCAAATTTATGTGAGATCTAGTGTCTGTGGAATCATCTAGCGTGTGCCTTCAGAGGATTGTAATGTTAACAAATGCTTTAAAAACCAGCTAAGATTTGAAAATCGTTGAGTTAATCTCAGGCCTAAGTTTATTAGCAAGGGAAGAGCACTCTGCTAACCATCTGTGTGCATGTTGCAAAACCATGAAGCTAAATGGAGTGTGACAAAGTGGTTTAGATTTGCTGAATGGAGTCTGGGCTGTTGCTATTGCTTAGCTGTGTGCAAATAAAATAGTTAGTTGTGGGAGAAAAGTACAATGAAGTGCTACAACTGATGCGCAACATTACACAAAATTGCAGTTTAGTCTTTTATGCCTGCTGTCTATTTACCTTTATTTTTCTCATTTCAAGTATGTCACTGAAAAAACTATATAATATGAAGAATGCGAGTATTGACCTTATTCTTTACGTACAGTACAAGTGAGCGCAGCCATTGGAATCTTTTTGACTCTAGACTTCCGGTCTCCTTCACTTCCATTTTTTTTCTAGATGTTAAAAACAGCTTGTCATGCTGCTTGATGTTGCAAACTGATGTTTTCTTATTATATTATTCTACATTTTATGTAGAAGTCATGAACACACATGTTTGTAAAGCACTTAGTTTGACAGTTTTCTGCCATTTTTTTTCCTCCTAGTCATTTCTAAATTCTGAATTTCTAAAACAATTGCAAAAAATGAGCGCATTCTGCATTTCAGAATAAGGTCAATAGCTATATGTACAGTAGGGTTGAGTGCCTAAAACCCAGGGCAGTTCCTATGCAAATGTTTTTTCTGTCAAAGTATACAAGTCGGTGGAATTTTTACAGCTTACCAAGAATCATTTGAGGTTATTAGTACTGTAAGTGGCAGAGTCCCACTCATCAATGTCAGTTCCAAAGCAGTGGACCAATCAGAAGAACTCAGAGCCGGGGCTAAGGTTGTAAGGTTCTGTCTACAGTAGTAAACTGACATGACAACTTTTTAAATTTATTGATAACAAAGAGGAGGAGACTTTCTAGATGCAAAAGACGTGTTATTTTGTAAATAACCCCTAACTGTTACCTACAGTTTTTAGTGTTAAATTACTGTAGCTGAGTTTGGTGGCTTAGGATTCATTGTGATTTTGACATATAAGAACTATAAGAAACTTTGCAAGTACATGTCAACTTACACTAACCCAAACCCAAACAGTCAACTAATACTCTAATAAGAATTAGTTGGCATGTAGTTGCAAAGTAACTTAACATCAACAAATTGTGTTAAAGGGACCATCAAAATAAAGTGATGCCCAATTGAAAAGTGGACCTTTTTAAAGTATCGGTTCATGAACCATTAAGGCATCAATTTAAAAGTATAATTTTGTAATGAGTACCACCCCCAAAACAATACTGAACCCTAGTTCAATCTAGTTCAATAAGTTCAATAAGTCAATCTGCATGTAAACAGATATAGTACGTACACTCACCGTGTTCCAGGTATGACGGAGTGCCTTCAGACGGGTCCAGTCTGCGAGCTCTGCGACCATGTTTAGAGTTATTGTGGACAAACATGTTATCAGACACAGCCAGGACGTGTCCATCCACACTGACCGTCGTTGACACCACCACCTGCAGAAAACAAACGATGACTTTACTTCACTTGACCCACAAAGACACACTCCGTCCTGGTACACAAATGAATACACGGCTCACACAAACAGCTGAAGTGTTGGAGGAGCGCATGCACACAGTATGAGTGTAAGTAACAGCCGACTGATAAATTGACATACAGGCACATTTCACCAGAGAGCCTGGAACAATGACAGCAGCTAACAGCTCTCACCGAGTTGAAGACATAGACTAGAGGCGTCCCACAGCAACTGAGGAGACTCTTGATTTAAATGGCTCTCAGGCTTTGAGAGGTCTCTCAATCTCAAGAGACGAGAGGCTCGATGAGACTTGGCAAACATCGCTTACATTATCCCTGTTCTGGGCAGCCACTTCATTCTCTCAGAGCTTTCTTTTTTCCCCCTCTTCTCCCTCTTTATCCGTATTTCTTGATATGTTCTCTAGTGCTCACACTTTATCTAAGAAATCGTTCTTTGGACTTATTACTTTATAATCGTTTTAGTGAAATACGTTGGGTTTTTAACAGAATGTCAAATGAGCACAATTAGTTCTTTTAAATTAGAATAAAAAATGTTAGGGGTGACACAGTGGCTCAGTGGTTAGCACCGAGCAAGCAAGAAGGTCGCTAGTTCGAGTCCCAACTGGGCCAGTTGGCCTTTCTGTGTGGAGTTTGCATGTTCTCCCCGTGTTGGCATGGGTTTCCTCCGGGTGCTCCGGTTTCCCCCACAGTCCAAAGACATGCAGTATAGGTGAATTCAATAAACTAAATTGGCCGTAGTGTATGAGTGTGTATGGATGTTTCCCATTACTGGGTTGCAGCTGAAAGTAAAACATATGTAGGATAAGTTGGCAGTTCATTCCGCTGTGGCGACCACTGATGAATAAAGGGACTAAGCTGAATGAAAATAATGAATGAAGAAATTTGTTGACTTCTTAATTATTGTGATGTTGTTAATGAATGTTTTTATTTTATTTTATGAAGCAGACAATGCAAATTCACTTTTGTACACTTTTGTTTGGAAGTTTGAGAAGAAATGAGGTGGTTTTACCTGAAAGCGCCGCATGTCTCGTGGGTTCCCTGCATTCTTTAGGCAGTTCTGGTTACATTTGAGGAAGAATTTGAGGAAAAACCTAGAAAACACAATAAAAAGACTCATGAGGCGCGAGTTTGGTATAGAGTTTGAGGTAAAGATGTCCGTTTTCTTTAGCATTGACAATGACCTGCTGCATATGCATTCATAAGGTCATACACATTCACACACACAATGGCTAACACACTGGTTTTTAAATTGAAGTAAAGGCCATCTGTTGAGAGAGTAGAATGAAGAGTGAAGTCAACAAGAGAGAGATCAGGAGAGACTAAAATGTATAAAGTAAATGTATGTAAAATAGATTAACTTCTGATTTAAAGTGGCCTATTAAACTTTTTCAGATATTACATTTAACAAAGAGTGCAATAAAGGTGTTTGTGAATGTAAAAGGTCTGCAGAATTTACAAGATCAAAGTGCGTTATGAACTGAGTTTTTGACTGGGCCAGATCTGACTAATCAGAGCAGAGAAAGCACTTAGAAAAGACTTTAGAGAGACCAGATTTATTAACCAGCTGTATTAGACACTGACAAAAGAGCAGATGCTGCAATGTATATTAAGAGAAAAATAAAGAGTTGTAAGACCTTGGATGGATGTAAACCTATTGTACTGTAAATAAAAACCTTTAAAATAGATTATCAGAGGACTTTATTATTCATAGATGTAATATATCAAGGAGCTAGACTCACATATTTACTGTACAGTATGTACTTGTGCTCAACTTCCCAGGGGAACATCTAATATTGTGAATGTTGCTGTGCCATTCATCAATCAAATTAATAATGTGTCTAAAAATGATTTGCAAGTATTTATTATGTATTTTAGGAACAACGATTTTAACGTTCGACTCAGTGAGCTTGTCAGATCTTATATGTTTACGACTATTTTCCTTCCTTCTCGGTGGTCTGAAATGTACAATATTAATTATCACAGTGGGGATTCTCTCTGTTTTTCTTCATTCAGGATTTTCTGACTCACTGCACTGGTGTAGTTGAGAATCCACGTCTGTCTGCAGCATCTATCCACTATTATATCTGCGCTCTGTCACTATTCACGCAAACACAGGGACTCTCACAGTTTGGGTTGTCAGTGACTGGTGAAGTCTTAATGAAGACAACTTAAACAAAATATCTAACCATCTTACATGCAGCAACACATACTTTCTTTGAGCTGTCAAAAGGAGAACATGCTGTTTTAGACTTCTCTTGTTTTTCTATATACTAATATGCATTATCGAAACGATTAAATTCATCAAAAGTAACAAAGTGCATTCAAAATCTACCCAACAAACTCACTGTCTAAATGCACATTTCAAAAGAAAGATAACAATAAAGATAACTAAATTAGCATCCATATCAATGTATGATTCTGTTTATTCTAAGAATGTGCTTCTTCTGCTACTTTAAATGCCACTTTTATTACGGTGGCCGACAGAGCTAAATGTGCTGCAATTTAAGAAAACTCATGCAATTACAAAAAACACCAGCAAATAAGGAAAGATCATCATCCGTTTGACTGCACAAGTGCTGCAAATCCTCACAACGCATACACATAAAAAACACGATGCATTTTCCCACAACGCAAACAAATTAATAAAATGTGATGCATTTTCTCACAACACTTGAAAATAGAACGGAACACAATGGAAATGTTTCAAGGGGACGCAAAAAAATTGAGTTGTGAGAAAATGCAGCGTTTTCTTAATTTGCTTGCATTGTGAGGATTTGCAACATGTGTGCTGTCAAACCGTGTGTTTTTTGTAATTCCACGTGTTTTCTTAAACTTTTCAAGGTTAAAAGTTGTTGGAAGAAAGATTAAGGTCAAATAATGTAATTCAAAAGCATAAATAAATTGCGGAAAATAAAAGATAAAAACATGAATAACAAAATGTACAGATATTTTACAGTGTATTCAATGTTTTGCTATGCATATTTCAATCTAAGCTCACTGTCTTTCAACATTAAACTTACATATTACACTAAAAGTAGTGCTCTGCTTCTGTGAACCATAAACCCCGCCTACTTTAATGTGATTGGCTATCTCAATTAAATTAACATTAACAATATCAGCAATTAACAAGGCCTGAAGCATACCAACTTACATGTATAAACATTTGTGTCATTCTTAAAAAAACAAACAATTGATTGCCTAATGGAGTTCAGCAGATCAACACAAGAATTTCAAATATTAAAATATCCATATTTCAAATATTGACTATTTGGCCATTTCTAATTACTGGAGAAATCATAACCCCCCAAATGTCCAAGGTGGCTACAGCCCTGATTACAAGAACAGCAGTCAATGATAAGCCCCCAGCATGCCAGAAAAACATGCAGTATGTGTATGTGTGTGCAGCTGGCTTGTTAGTGATGAAGGAATGCAACATACAGAGTCTGTGTGTGCCGACTGGGATTCCTCTAGGATAAGCGGTCCAGGTCTCATCCTTTGCTCTTTAATCTGCTGTTTGTGTCACTCTCTCTATACCAACAGCCACACCATTTTACATCCATGTGCGTCAATCCATTCAACCCCTCTCTCGTGACTTTGTGCCAATACCATGTCAGATGGAAAGATTTGGCAGATGCTCTCCCCATATCGCCATCAGTTTATTTGTAGTCGTGGAATTTCAGATTTTTCATGTGATAAATGTGAGGAGAGATGACAGACAAGACTATAGTGGAGAATTAGCGACACATGTATTGTCAAATGTGTGGTCAGTACTAAAGGTGGCTCCCTGAACAAAGAGTGTACATGATAGGGGATCTTAAAGTGAAAGTAAAAGCATGCATGCATTCCAAAGCGACTTCATTATTATGCATTGGCTCCCTATTGAATGCAGATTATCAAACTACTACTTAAACCTACTGCATTCCAGATAATAGGACGCTTTACTCAAAAAGACTGAAATAAATCACTTAATCACTCATTTTTAAGAGAATGCTACATAATATAAACATACAGCAAGGAAAGTAAGTATTGAACACATCATGTTTTTTTCCTGGGAATAAAATTTCTAAAGGGAGCTGTTGACATGGAATTAAACCAGATTTAGGTAAAAACCCAAACAACAGAAACATAAAAATATAACAAAACAAAAAAATCTGAAAAATTAGTTTTGTGTAATAACAATGGAATGACACAAGGAGAAAGTACTGAACTACTGAAATGTATTTAATACTTTATATAAAAGGCTTTTTTTGGTGATGGCAGCTTAAAGATGCCTCTCATATGGAGAATGAAGTCATATGAATTGCTCAGGTGTGAGTTTTTCACAGACTTCAACAGAATGTAAAAATCTTGATGGTTCTGTGGGTCTCGTCTATCAAATCTGAGCTTTATTTTGTATTTTTAATTGGATTCAGGTCAGGTGATTGGCTGGGCCATTATACAGCTTGATTTTCTTTCTCTGAAACCCATTGAGAGTTTGCTTGGCTGTGTTTTGGATCCCTGTTTTGCTGAAATGTTCACCCTGGTTTCATCTTCATCATCCTGCTAATGTAGATGTTAGACTAAAGCATTATTAATTTACAATGATTAAGGGTAGAGGGTTGCTGAAAAACTACTGAGAGATTTCAGCTGCTGTCTTGGCTTTCACTGTCTTTCTACACCTCCCTTTCTTCATGTGTTCAATACTTTTCCCTGTCATTTCATTTTATTACATATAACTAAATTTGTACACGAATTAGATTTGTTTTCTTTGCATATATGGATTTCTTTGGTTGCAATCAACATCCGGTGAAAATTTCAAGTCAACAGCACCTTTAGAATTATGTTTTCTGAGAAAAATGGTGATGTGTTCAATACTTATTTTCCCCGCTGTATATTACTACAGCAATATTTAATATAGTCTGTAATCTCATTGAAAACTATTTATGGTCTGTTGTAGTAATTTATTAACCCTCGTGCATCCTTTCTGGACATTTTTGCAATTTATTTTTGTGATCAATTCGGTTGTGTTGATGTAAACATATTTGCAAAAGTATTTACTATTTTCTTTAAACCTTTAAAATGTTATTTAAAATCAATTTAAAATCATTTCCTTTCATAAATCTATTTTACACTAGGTGAAACAGTTACACTCGCAAAAATATCCTATTTGAAATGGCAATATTTAATGTCAGTAACATTTAAGTAAAAAATGCAAGCTAAGGAAAACGTTCAAAATATTCATGAAAAAGTTGTAATATTTTGGCAGATTTTTTTCAGGTTTGGTCTGAGAAGTAAAATAATTTTTCTTCCAGTTTTCTGCTTTTCTAAATGAGATTAGAAATGAGTTTCTAATGAGTTTCTAAATGATGTATGGGTATCAAAGAGTAACATTTTAAGATTTTATTGTTTTTTTTTTTTTTTTATAAAAACCCAACAGTGGTATTATGTTAACAATCAGAAATTTAAAGAGTTAAAATCCTTAAATTAAGTAAATTTTTATAGCTATTTTACTATCAGAACAGGAATTCTCAAAAAAGACTGAAACAAGTCAATTAATTACTCGTTTTATACGAAATGATTAATAATATTAACATATATTACTAGAGCAATATTTAATATAGTCTGTAACCACTGTGGAAATAATATGGATTTTATAATTATTCATGGTCTGTTGTAGTAATTTCATAACCTTTATGCATCCTTGAAGATATTTATGTTATTTAAAAAAAAAATTAATCGAAAATGTGGTTATATTGACACAAACAAACTTTCAGCAAACTTCAGTTAACTTTTAAAATTTCACTATTATTTCCTTTCGTAAATCTATTTTACACCAAGTAAAACAGTACACGTACACTGGTTACACCTGCAAAAATATCCCCTTTGAAAATGCAATATTTAATGTCAGTGACATTTAAGTAAAAAGTCATACATTCATTGTTAACGGTCTTCCATTTTGCTGGCAAAGTTTCAAAATATTCATGTCAATGTAATATTTTGGCAAATGTTTTCAGGTTTGGTTCGAGGAGTAAAACATTTTTCTTCCTGTTTTCTGCTTTTGAGGACTAAATGAAATCAAATAATATAAGGGTATCGGTAAAATCTAGATTTTATTTTTTATTTTCATTAAAAATGTGGCATTATGTAAACAATCTGAAATTATAAGGATAAAAGGCTTCAAATGAAGCAATTTTTCATAGCTGTTATACCATCAGAATAGGATTTATAATCATGCATATACTGTAGATCAAATTTTGCAGCTCAATGGGGGTGCGCATTGATAAAAACATGTTTGTGTGTGTTCTCCACTGTGTTGTTTGGGTAAACAGATTAGCGCTACAGGCCTCATCTATAATATCATTTAAGAGCTCTAAGCCGCAGCTTTCTTCCCCGCTGATTCCCTCCTGCCACTGACCCGTTGTGAGCGCTCCTGACCTGTCCCTTATTCTTCCACACTCTCGCTTTCCTTCTCTTGCTCTCTTTCCCGCTTTGTGTAGAGATAAGTCTGGGCTTAACCCCATCGCTGACATCACGCTCTCATAGTCCTCCTAAATCCCCTGCAAAACCCTTGGTGCCCTCACTTTAGGAAGACATCCTTTGTCTTCCTTTCCATACGACTCGATGGATTTGTCCTCTGGTCCAACCGCACGCTGCGTTCACATAAACACTCGCTCATAGTTTTTACAACCCTCATCCACACGTTTAATGTGTATATAGTTTGACTTTGTTGACCCCGTAGCTCCATTAGCAATAGCAAGAGTACTTTGATGCCTGCTGAACAGGGAGGTGGACATGTAATCACACGTGTAATGTTTAATAAAGTGCGCACTGTCCCCTTTGTAGGGCACTTCGGACTGGGACCTTATGCTTTTAGAAGAGATTGGACGCTACGTTGCAAATGGCACGGCTAACAGCACTTCAATTAGAGAGGGCTATTACCACAGTCAGTGTGAGGAACGGGGCAGCGCTCCAAGTGTCTGATGGGGACGAGGAGTTTGAGGCAGAGCACGGAGCCTGACCTGTCATATATACTGCTCTGCTTAATAACTCTTACTTTGTGCTTCTACACACATCAGACCAGCTGCTAATGAAAGAGAAACTGTGATGGGGAGTACAGATGACTGCGTGGAAGAATGAGAGAGTAGCTGCGCTCTCATTCACAGGGTCCCTACTGTATGTAGTGGTCATTGTTCACTACACACTGAGGAGGATTTATCTGCTGAAGAGCACTTCACTTGAGAAATGCTGAAATGTCATCAAACACATACATAGGATATGTCAGTTTCGCTGATAGTTTGTAGTACTGCACTGTACAAAAGTTTGAGGGCAGTGCAATTTTTTTTATTTATTAGTATTGTTACCTTATGTTGGAGATAGATGGTGAACTAACCTATGAAGTTTCGGGTGAAGTTGAGAAACGAGAATATAGTGATGAAACGAGAAAAAAGAATGTCAGGGTAAAAAAGAAGGAGAATAATTAATTAATAGTGATTAATAGTGTCTTTAGTCCTGTATTTCAGAGCTTGTGTGGCCTGTTTTTATTAAAACTCTATCATGTCGTAATTCCTTTTAATGTATTTGCTTCTTATGCTCACCAAGGTTACATTTCTTTAATTACAGTAAAAACTGTAATATTGTGAAATATATTATTACTAAATCATTTCTACATGAACACATTGTAAAAAGTTATTTAATTTGTGACTGCAAAATTACATTTTTAGCAGCTAATACTCCAGCCTTCAGAGTCCTATTGAGAATTTTTCAGAATCGATTTCTCCCCCCCTTTTTTTTAATTGATGTAACATTGCTAAACATTGACGAATATAGGTGGTCAAATACTCTATGAAGTTTAGGATTCAAGCGATTGAAGAATTCACAGATTTCAAATCATGAAGTGAGGAAATAGTGGTGAAAAAAGGAGAGCAATGACTTCTGGAAATTTCTCTTTGTTGTGTAATGAGTTGTAATGATTATGCACTTTGCTGAACATAGATGGTGAACCACCCTATGAAGTTTTCTTTGCAGTGCATTCTGGGTGAAGTGAGGTAAAAGAGAATGGCAGGGAGAAACAGAAAGAGAGTTAGGAATTAAAGCAGCAATGGAGGGGCGATGGGGTTGATGTAGGCAGGGTTAATGTAATCCTCAACAAATTGACCTTTGACCTCAGCCTGTCTAAGGGTCACATCTGTCCGCTCAGCTTCGGCCTGTTAATTAACTCTCCTGGAGGCTCGTCTGACTCAGCCGTTAAACCTTCTATATTATTATCCTTAGAGCAACGATTCGCAAAAAAACCCAACCCCTGTTTCACCAGACGTCAAATTAAAAAAAAAATTATCCACACAGAAAAGTGCTCTTTACGCCCACTCAAAGTGCAACGATCACACGAAAATGCACTTTAATAAACGCAAGAGCATTTGGGAAATTCTCTGCAGCCCCTCATCGAGTTTGAGCCTCTCCTAAAAGCACATCAAACGAAATCAAATTGCCCCCCGTGTTTGCGATGATACTTGTAGCCCAAGTCAGTGTAGCACTATTGATTTAAATGCATTTGACTGTAGCTGTGAGGGTGGTTTGAAATGAATGATAGCGGCGTGCAGAGAAAGAGAGAGAGCGTGGCTGATCTGGAGTCAGCATTAACTGCGGCGGCGTGGCATTAGAGCATGTGGCATGTGCGAGTATGGTATTACCCACACTCTCAGTAAATGAGACCAAGTCAACGGCACCAGCCATCAATTATTCAGAGGCTGAGATGGCAATTATGGCACTGAGCACAACCAACATGAATATTTTATGAAGGCTAACGCAGACCATAAGAGTGTGAGAGGGGGAGAGCGAGAGAAAGAGAATATAAATGTGTCCATTCTGGGAGACAGAGCCCATGCCAGCTCTTGCCATGGAGCGACACTCAAAGTGCCATTCGCTATGGCATGATATCTCTCTTCATCCGCTCTTTCCTCACCTTACGCCATCTTATCTTCATTGCCGTCTCCTAGAATGCTTTGGTGGGACGGCGGCATGGGCTGTTTTAATGGGAGAGGGGCAGATGTCCTCTCAAGGCAGCTCTCCATTACCTCCACTGTGTGGGCATGATAGGAATGTTGCAGTTGTTTAAAACACAGAGTTTGAGTTGTGGCTAATTGAGTAAGGAGACACCATGTTGACGAGTGACGGGCTAATCTTCCGAGCAGCAATGTTAAAGCCCTGTAACTCGCCGTTCCCTTCTGAAAAACATCTTGCTCATGCTTCGAAAATGTACGTGTGCATGCGTTGGCCTCCCTCCTGAACGATGTCTAATTTGCTGGTAATTTCGTCACGAGCAGATACTGCGAATAAAATAATAATAACGCACAGTAGCACAATCTGACAGCTACAACAAGTCTAACCTTCCCCTCTCTCCGCCTTCAGGCAAACCGAGACCAGTAGGCATGTTGTGCTGACAGCTCTAAAATTGCTTACAATACACATCTCCAAAAGATCTGTCCCAGGAAGAAAAAAAAAAAAAAAAAAAAAA
>CAIGQW010055024.1:11138617-11151334 GCA_903798125.1 Danio choprae | reverse complement strand
TATTACATATTATTTATATATTATATATTTATGTATATATTTAGTGTCACTTTTAGTCAATATATTGCAAACTTGTTTAAAAAAAACAAATAACTTACCTCAAAGTTTTGAATATAAACATATTAGCTTTATATGTGATACATGTATTATTATTATTGATATTATTACTTAAATGTTTAGGACATAATATTAAACAATATATAATATTTTATTATACAATATTAATAGTAATATTAAATTAAGTTTCATTTTCACTGAACATTTTTTTTTTCTGTGTATTTGTATATTGCCTTTTTATAGTTCCAAAGCAACTTTTCAAAGCATAGCCGAATTCTCCAGTGAGCAAACCAAAGGCGACCATGGAAAGGAAAAACTCCTGAAGATGAAGAAGAAACCCTGAGAGGAAACAAGACTCAGCTGGAGGCTGGTTTAAACAAATGTATAATTTAAAGAATAGGTGCATATGTAGATAAATGTCAATTTTAACAGATGTAATCTATTTGAGTAAAACGGAATAGAAAACTCTTATACAGTGTAAGATAACAAATTAATTCATTTTGGAGGCATTTGTGGTGTCTCGCTGAGTCCTGGTTAGTTTCGGAACCTGATCTATAATCTTTCCAAAAAATCTCTATTATCATATCCACATTTTGAGTTCACTCAAACTTTTGAAGCAGGAGAAGAAAAAAAGGCGTGGGAACTCTAAAGCGCATGTGAAAGTGATGTGTGTCAAGAGAAGAACAATAATCAGACGGATGTGTCTATCATCACAAGGTAGTCTCAGATCCTGCCTCCCCCACTGTTGGGCTGAACCCTGGGGAGGGTGTTAATTCAAACCACATGTTCGGCTTTCAGCTGCCACTCCACTACCTCGCTCGTCTGCTGGTGGAGCTCTGATTTTGGGGGACTCCTCTGCATCTCAGGGGTCTTGAAGTTTCACACAAAAATATATAAATCTTGTATTCCTGATAAAAATCTGTTTTATGGTTGCAGGTCATGCTTTGTGCCTCCAAACCCTCCCCTTTTTTCTCCTGTGCGTGTGCTGGGGGGGAATGTTACCTGCATTCGGGGGCACAGGCCATGCATCACTGACACTTCATCTCAGCCTGACTGCCTTGTTTCCGTAGTGACCCCTTTCCCCTAGCTGCCGCACGGCATTATTTAAGGAGATTTATGAGCCGGTGTCCCGTGCCAGGAGCTACGGAGGCAGACGCCTTGGGGGCCGAGGCACAACAAGGGGGGCCCATTAATAACCCACAGCCAGGCCTTCGCTCCCAGTCTGGACTGTGGAGACTAGGGTTCCTCAGCTTTTCCAGTGACCATAGGCTAGCAGGCAGTATTCGGTACCTGAGTCCCACACACAGAGGTGGGGTAACGAATCTGGCAGGCTTGTGGGGCCCCTGCCGTGGAGCTCTGCAGAGCAGCCGCTTGTGATGGATGGGAGGAGGCAGATGATATCTGAGCCCGGGCCATCTGTAAGAGCTCAGAGTAACAGTGGGGTCACTGACTGACAGTGCGGGAGAGAGAAAAAGGGGCAAGTCGGCCTAGAGTGTAGGATCACGTTAGGCACGTGTAGCGGGCGGAAGGTGCGAGAGGGCATGTTGGCATGCTAATGCTGTGTGAGAAAGTCAGGCCAGGTCTCTGTACTCACAAAGAGGGCGCCGTGTAGTTTGTCAAAGAGGACAGTCGGAGACACACACACACATTTCCTCATGTCACACATGCTCAGACAGGCTGCCAGTTGGAATCGGATGAAATAGGCAAGGATGACACCAAATTTGATGCGAAAGTGGTAAGAAAGTGTGCTCTGAGAGAGAGTATAGTGAAGTGTATAGTAAGTCGGTGTGGCTGCATGTGACATGAGCGTGTAGCTGTCAGCTGCTCCACAGAGAGAGACTGGCAGGGAACACCTTCCATGTTAGCCCATGTCTATTTAAAAAGCAATGTTTTATTCAGCCACAACATCTCATTGCAATGAAAAATTTATCACTCGGCGCTTTCTGTCTAATCCTGTCCTGTGTCAGGTAATTCCACTCTGTTTTTCTTTAAATATTTCTCAGGACAAAGTGGAGGGGTGCTGGACTCATCATGACACATTGATGGAGATGGAAAGTGGGAGTCTCGGACTCCTAGATTTGCAGTGCAGTCCTCTAGTGGAAGCCCTTTTTAAAGGCTAGTTTGTAGCTTGTTCAGACTGCACAATTTCAGCCTGAGTTTGTTTGAGAGGTTGTCACGGTGAATCCTAAATTCGAGAATCAATCATTTTATCTCATATATTATGTCAGAAAATATAGCATGTTTAATTGTTTGATGTGTGTCTTCGACAGCAGGTTCTGTCACATCTGTGATGTTGGCCAATAGGACAACAGAAGCTCTGCACAAAGCACAAAACATGGCAAAACAAAAGAAAGTGTGGCTATGGTTCTACTTCATGGAGCTAAACACAAAAATGCTTATGATGTTTTTCTGATGACAAGATAGCCAGTACAAAACACATGTTTTGGTAGGCATTGTTTGTTTATACTCTTGTAACAGATAATTCCACATTCTCACTGACATTATGCACAACATTTAAGAAAGTAAGCAATGACTGGTTGGGAACTAATTTTGATTACACCCCATACAATGAGTGCAGATTTGCTAGTTTCATTTCAGCCAGTGCTTCACTGTTGCCAAGTCCAAGTTGGTCTGTAAGATTGCACAACTGAAATCTACAAACAGCATGGTTTCCTGTAAAATGTAGTCTTGTGTCATTCTTGATCTGTGGTAATGGTAATAACTGAACAAAGTAACATCATATACCCATCTATCTGATCTTTTCACATTACTAATCAAGCAACTTTGTTATAACATTTGAAACAAAACAAATGTGAACGCAAACTTTTCTAGCTTCACAGTATGTGATCTCTGCATTGGCACAAGGGGCGATACATTGCCCATTAGCATACATAACTGCTGCCACATTCTGTCAGTTTTCTCTTTTTTTTGTTCCAGAGAAACCATCTGAACAAGAGTTAGACAAAGTTAGCACAACTGTTGACATTTTTATAGCTAGCTACTTAAAAAAGCAGCACATCTAGTTTTAAGGCCTTACCCTTATGTGTACTGAGGTTTTTTCCTGCCACAGTAACATACAATGGCTAAGCATACGCTTCTGTATTTATGAACTGGTGTAGAATAATGTTTCTTCCAGTTAGCCACAGAGCTGAGAGTCGGAGAAGGGTTTCACTGGCATGACATCAGCAAGGCAATGGCCAAAGTACATAAAACAACATGACTGGTAGTAGAATGAATGATATTTGTACTACTGAAGGAAATATCTGTGGATGTTTGTATGTATGTCCGCGCATGTGTGTGTGCAGCTAGAAGTACACAGGATCTAATTCTATGATGTCATAAATAAATGCCTGTCTGGGTGATGGACATGCTCGGCAGGCACGGCTGATTGAAACATTTCCTTTCTAAAGCAGGCCTCATAAATCTGAGACAGGCAAAGTGATGGCAGTGGCACTGAGCCTCTCCCAATTGGGTGTGCCACTGCTGGCCCCCTGCCAAATCTTAGATCCCCATTACCACCCAATACCCCACCCCGAGTCCCCTCTCTCCCTGCGGCCATGAGTAATGAAGAATGGCCTTGTCACCGGGCCACTCGAAGACTGTCAATACTCTGGCGACTAAACGCAGGATCCGTTTCAGCATCATTACAGGCGCACACACACATAAAATCAGCACCCCTGCTAATTAAACACACCAGCAGCTGCGCTAGGTTATTTCTTTTTAAGTGGCCTAGCACCCAGGGACACCCAGGCGCCCAGCCAGAACAACAGTCCAGGAACTGAGCAAAGCTACAGGGTTAACCGTTGACCTCTCAGAGGGGCTTGACCTCCGCTAAAGAATCTAATAATGCTTTATTGCCATTGGACTGAGCTGCGAGTCTGAAATTTGCACTAATGCATTTATATTGGACGACAGTAGTACGGGCGTGTCGTTTTTCTTCGCTTGAAGATGATGTATAAATACACAAATGCTTTAAAATGTAGTCGCCCGCAAACTAAATTCAAAGTATAGTATGCAAGCTATATTTAACTTGATAAAGAGTTCCTGTGTAAGCAAGGGCACATTGTGTAAATGCATAGGGTTTTGATAGATGTCCTCATTTTATTCCTCTTTTTTCATTTGCCTTAACTATTGTATTAAATTACACTAAAGCAATGCCCTTTGCATGGGCTTGGAGCAGGAATTCTGCTTCTTCTCTAGCTGTGTTCATAATCCATTACATATACTACAAATCAGGTTGCAGAGATACTCTAGAAAGGATAGGTTTGATTCAACCTTAAGAATGGGAACAAAGGACAATTGGGACACACCTGCTGTGTGAAATGTTTTAAAATTAATAGAAAGAATTGCAAAAGCAGCAAGCGAATACACTTTTAACTTCTAAAATCTACATCTGGTATTAAGATGTTTTTCCTCAATCTGATCACAAGTGTATTAAGAGGTCTAAAGAAATTTTTTTGCCATTGATTGACCACTTTTCTGTGTAGTTGAATACACATTTTTGTGTAGTTTTGAATACACATCAGCCTTATATCGACAAATGCGTTCAAACGGGAACAAAATATTACCTACACTCTAAAGAATTATGCATTGTTGTAACACAACATTGCGTCAAATATTGACAAACCCAATGTTAAATTTTTATCAATGTTAAAAACCCAATGGGCTAAATTTTTCAATTACATTTAAATGATACTTTTTAACCTACTTTGTACTCCTGCCTACTGATTGAACTTGATCATTATGGGGCTTGTGAGAAAGTGCAGGCACTCACTAAATTTTACCAAAAGCACACTGATAACGATATTAATTGTTGATGCTCAATCGTAAGTCATATAATATAGGATCATTCATTCAATAGTACTCATTTGTCGAACACCCCCTCATCGAAAGTGCAGTAGAGTGGGATGAATTAAGAGGGAAGGGTCTTGACCAAATTCGAACACAAGTGGCCACAAGGGATGCATCTGAACTCATGTCAATACCAAGTGCAAACGGTAATGCCTCTCAAATCACTTGAATCTTGTGACTGGATCACTGAAAAGTCATGTTGATATCAAGTGGAAACTGGCCCTTAAAAGAATAGGTCAACCAAAAATTAGACCACCGACTAAGCCCAATGTTGTTCCAATCCTGTACAACTTTCTTTCTTTATGAAATGGGAGATTAAAAGAGCAGCATGAACATTCTTTCAACAATCTGTTCCACAGACAAAAAAAAATGTAATTCATGTTGTGGCATTTTGATATTTAGGAACTGTTCCTTTAAGAAGAGACACGTAAGTTTGCTTATTGTGTAAGTAGAGTTTAGTCAGAGCTGCAGAGAATGAGCTAAAGGTAAAGGTGGGTGCAGAGGGAGGTGAGGGTCACAGGGGCGAGCGGAGCGCAGGGTGCCAGAGGACGTGTTGTGTCCCCTTCCGTGTTTGTCAAACAAATTAAACACGTTCTGGAGTCTTCACCTGCCCCAGCCACCATGCCGCATATGGCCCACCAGAAACAAAATAAGGCATCGCGCATACATTACCATACTTAATCAACCACCCTCTCCATTTAATATGCAAATTCGCTGAAATATTACTGAATGCCGTCTGTTCTAAATGAATAAATTTGAATCGCAATTAGAATAATCCTTTATAATTAATGAAAACTGTCAATTTCGGTTCATAAGTAATTTGATTAACGAGATGATGGCACACTTATCAAGTTCAGTGGACTGTTAGATTTTCAGACGACGGCTGAAGGGAAGAATATAGGTCTTGTTTCAGCGCAGCGTCGGGACGGACATCAGAAACCCTGATGAATAGTTAATAACAAAAGTAATTAATAAACTTATGAGGTCAGGGTGCTCCCCAGCAGGGCTTCTGGATTTTAAAGCCTGGATCTTGAGATCTGTTTATCAAGCGAGGCGAGAAAATCCTTGAACTTGAGCGACACGACACACCTCTCTCCGCTGGCAAGTAGCGGGTAAAAGATCAAAAGTTAAATATGTAAATAAATGCCACATACTCTGACTGTTTTCCTCCTAATCAGGCTGTGCTAGTCTTTTTTTGGTTAATGGCGCCTCGATGTGAATCTGCTGAGGCAAACTGAACTCTTCGTATTGCTCTGGATTCAGTACGTATGTTGAGTCCTTGACTAAACACTGCCGTAAGCACTTTAATAAACAAGAGATGCTGTTCTTATGGCCGGTGGGGTGAGAGCCAGTGATTCTAACATCATCCATCCACACAAAGCTCTATAAAAATATATATTCCCTTTGTAGCACTAAAACTGTACAGAGCACTGGGCAAAGAGCTCAGCAGAACGAAACTGGCTTAGGCTCTTTGTATGTGTGTGTGTGTGTGTGTTTGTGTTGAGGTAGGTGAAACAGAAGGGGGAAGCAGTTAATTAGAGCTGTTATGGTGCTTGGAAACAACAGCAAGGTTAAGGCTACATGCTGATGAAGTATTTGGAAGTCATTAGCCAAGAAGAGTAAAGGTCTCTCCAAAAGAGTGTGTGTGAGAGAGAGAGAGAGTGAGAAAGGGAACAAGGAAAGCAATAGGGATGAAATGACATCTGGACAGGCAAATATATTTGTGAATATTTGGTGTACATGGAGAATCTGTGATATGTTAATGCTCTAAATTAGTGCACATTACTGCATCTAAAGATACATTCCTATAGTCATGCTATACAAATAGTATTTCATAGTTGTTGAATAAAATACTTCTCTTACCTGTTTGAAGATCACACAGAAAAGCAGAAGCAGCAGAGAAAAAGAAAGAAAAAAACACGTTAGGAAATAATCAAGCATATACGCTTTATACAAAATTCAAAGATGCAGGAATCATAAATCATTGTGTTTGAAGGTCACCGTTTTCAGGTCACTGCAGAAATGGCCTATGACTGCTGTCTTATGTAAGGCTGTTTTTACAAGAAGGCTTTAATATATTAACTGTTCATGATTGTTTGATGAAAAGAAAGTTCAACCGAACCACATTTATTTGAGATAGAAATCATATTTCTCTCACATTTAATCAAATGAATACTGAGGCCTTGCTAAACCAACAAACAAAAAACAACAATAAAATAAAAATATATGTTAACACTTTTTACAGCATCCTTGTTACTATAGTAATAACAATAAAGCATAATTAAGCATAATTACAACTAACCCTAAATAAAGTATAACAAAAAATACTGACATATATAATAAAATATTATCTATCAAAAATGTGATCATTATAAAAATGCACATGCATGTCGGTTATAACTAGTGGATGTAAACACACAATGAGATCACCATCTTCAAATCATTTCACACAATGAGTCAATGATACACTGAAATTATGGTGAAAAGGATCTGGAGAAGAGTAAAATCTGAATGGCTCCAGGGCCCTGCAGGCCCATTGTTTATGTCCTCTCTGATGTGACACACATACACACACTGACAGAAGGAAACTCAAACTTCCTCCAAAACTCATCCTCTCAGGAAACACCAAGACAACCACACACACAGACTCACCAGGATCAGTGCAAGTATTTGTGGACAATGTATTTTAACAGTAATTATTACAGTTTTGTGCCATTGGATTTATATGTTTGGATGAGTAACAATAAAGTAAATGCAAAAGCAGAAATTGTTATTACTTACACTCAAAAAAAAAAGTTGTTTGTTCGAATTACTTATTTAAAATGTGCTTAAACAACACAATTGTTGAGGGCTTTTTTTGCAACAACTTAATTTTTAATTTATATCCAGTCCAATTAAATTTGTAAAAACCAACAAGTTAACTTAATTTCTTCATGTTGTCCCAACACAAATCGTTTGTTTTGAATTTTTTTTACAGTGTATTCATCTTCATTACAAGACAGAAGGCCAACATCTTTCACTATATCTTAATATATTTTCTATGTTCGACATAGGAAAGTAAGTCACATATGTTTGGAACGACATTAGGATGAGTGAATAAATGACTTTGCATTTTAAATTAAACAATCCGTTCCCTATGTATAGTATTTCAAATCTGTCAGTTGTGATATCCCATGATTCTTAGGATGCAACTTTCTGAGAAAGTTCCAACATGGCAGAAAGACAGCTTTGTAGAGTAGGGCATTATTATTTAAAAAGTATTTTATTGCATCTACAGGATGCTGGATGGAGTTTAACTGCTCTTAATTGTGGCAAATATTAGAGGATTTTCCCCTCAGGCAATCAAAAGGAGATTCATTTAAACATAGTCAATAGCAACAAACTAACAACCAGCCTGAGCTCCTGTAACAGCCCTAAAGATTCCAGACATGAATTATTCAGAGGCCTTGACCAGATTTTTAAAGACTATAAAACAAGATAACCACATCTCAAGCAGATTTCTTCTGTAAAATGCACCGCACAACACAACTTTAGTGAATGCATTACATGCGCACACAAGGACACACTACTAGATGTGAAGAGCACGGGCTTTAAAGGTCTGTGCGGAGATTAGGTCACACAGCAGGAAGTGACAAGATGTGGGCTGAGATGTATTTTCACCCAGTCCAATATCGTGGACAGGCCAGTGAGGTCAAGAGTAAATCCGATAACATACTAATTAGTGTGTATGTGGACACTGCATCTTCAAGCCTTAGTAAATAAACTAGCGTTCAATGTAGTGCGTTTTATATAAAGGGGGAGGGTAGCAGACTACAAGCCATTAGGGCCCTGTCGGGTCTTGAGTCACACCCGTAATGGTGCGACCCCATAATAGTGTGATTTTCACCCAAGTCACAAGTGTCTATTGCTCCAACCCACCAATAATTAGTCACATCCACAGCGCAGTGTCTCCGACTAATTAGCAAATTATGTTGAAAATAGCAGCCCCCTAATTAATGGTTATTATGGCATTTCTGAAGTTGCTGCTTTAATTAGTGAGGAATCGGAGCATGCATTTCAATGCTGGCAGAGTTACACTCGCTCTCCTCTGTGTAACTGGCTTTTTAACCATCCGTATAACACATATCGTGTAATTAAAAACACACTCCCCCCACCCCCCACCCCCCAACATATACACACTTCGTCTCATCAAGCTCCACATCTCCTCCCACCTGTCAAATGTCCAAAAAGCACATTAGAACAAATGATCTATGTGAGCGCTGGATCACTGAATAGCACAAACAATTGAATGTGAATCATTTGGCATTTTGGAACAACAACAAAAACATTTGTTTTACTCCTCTGAAAGAGTCCCATATTGTCTCCATTATAATGGAGGCCTGTTCCAGAGTGAAAAAAAAATACTGTGTGGTAACTGTAACTTTATGTCTCATAATTGTGGCTTTATTTCTCGTAATCGCAGCTTAATATGTCACAAATCAAATTTATTTCTCTTAATTGTGACTTTGTCTCAAATTTGGAATGCAAATTGCAAATTTATATTTAAGGAATTAAACTTCACTTCTCCTAACTATGACATTGTTGTGAACTTTTGTTCTCAGAAATGCAACTTTATTGTAATTTTGCCATACCAGATATTTTTAACATACATCCTACAGTTGGTACTTAATTTCTTATAATTGTAACTTTAGTAAATGCTTTCATTTGTAATATTTCTTATAATTATGACTTTTTGTCTCAAAACCATGAGCTTGTGTCATGCTATTGCAGCTTTATATCTTAGAAATTAAGCTTTATTTTATCATAACTGTAACCTTTCCTTATAAAAAATCATAAAATACTATTCTAAATATTCAAATATGACAATGCAACATGTTACATTGCTATAATTGTATCTCACATTTAGACTTTTATTATTTATAGTTTACAATAAAAGTTGTGTGTTTTATTTTTTTAAACACCACACCTCAACTTTTTCATTTTTCAGAATATTGGCTGTACTGTACATTAAAAGCATGCAACTTCTCAAAACTGCTTAGCCATCTGTCTCACAATTACAATTCAGAACTTAATTATAGTAGTTTTAACGGCAGCATATCGTAAGCTCTTATTTACCTCTCTTCCTGTTTGCTTGCCGCTGCATTCTCTGTTCGAGGATGAGCGCAGGACATGTAATGAAGTGACAGTAATGAGCTTGTTGAAAGTGATAGCTCAGCTCATCAGTGTTCAGAGACGTGTTTATTCTATAAAGTTGTCAATGGCGGCAGCTCTTAACCTAGACTCTCTCTCTATCTCTTTCTTTCCCCGCTCAACACCAGCCCGCCTAACACAATGCCCTCATTCTCTTTTCTCTTCCCTTTGTTAGGCCTCAGCCACCTACACAGTATCCCATACAGGGACGCTCACAGCCAAAGCATTTCTCTGTCCCGACCACCTCATGCATTCGGTCCGATTGTGTAACTAAATATACAGATGCATCGGCGTCTTCTCTGGTTTCACGTCGGGCTCATTGTTTTCATCATTTTCCTTTGTTTTCCTGTCCGCGTGCTAAGATTTCGTGTACCATTAAGTAAGATTTGTAAGGTTGATGGAAATCTTCCTCTCAGGTTGGATGGCTGTCTTTGGTTGCAGGCTGACCCGGGTCGCCCTCGCTCTGTGTGCACTTAGCTTGGCTCTAGCCCGAGGTGAACTCTGAAACACTAGACTGGATTGACATAACTGCTCTCTGTCTGTGAGTGGCACTTGAATGAGCCATCAATCCCCACTTTCGTCCCTCTCCCAGTCGGTGTAAGGTTCTGGGTTCTGCTGCGTACCAGGCTTCTTCCCCCTTTGTCAGGCCAGTAAATGGGGCTATTTTAATCCGAGAGGGTGGGGGGCTACTCATAAAGCACCCTACGCAGGTGGGTGCATGTCCACATGTTCTTACTTTGGCTGTTTCGTACGGCAGCGATTCCGTCGAGACCTCACGTGCTGGCTTGGAAAAATTGTTGCGGTTACGGCTGCTGCGCTGGGCTAAGCAGCGCTGTGCCTCAGGAGAGCATGACTAACACAAATATACAACAACAACTTAACACAGCTCGTAAAACACAACAGTACCCGCAGACATGACTCCTGAACACACACATGTGCGCTCGCTCAGCTCGATAGCAGTAAGATCTGGCAATAAGTCACGGCCAATCTCCCTACTATTCCTTTAGGGCCAAATCGGATCCCAGCGTCGAACCCTGGCACGGCTCACTCAACAAACATTGTGCCTGTACGAGCGCAAGTCTAATCTCTCCAGCTTGGCTGGTGCACCTGGTTAAAGTTAAGAGGGTGCAGTTATAGTCAATTATGATCCCATATAACACGTAGAAATACACACCACCCGATCCAAGGGCGTAATTGGAAACAGCTACGACATGCCTGAGGTCAAAACAAAAGACAGCAGAGCACCTCCCCGCTTGAGCAGGCCAGCCTGAGAGAGTGTGCCACCCATCAAAGCTCCCCAGCAGGCAGGAGTCCTACCCCTTGACCCCGCCACCCCTGTGGGCCGCATGACATCCAACCCGCTCTGGGCCTCACTGCTTTGACCCGAACCACAGTAATACACACTTCTACTTACTGCCAGACATGCACACACAACCCATCAGATTAAAGTCCTGCTGTTTGCAGCGTGGACAGAAGGGCTCAGCAGGATACCTTCCTCCACCTCATCCCTCTATCTTTATTCTCTTTCCTTTCTTTGTCTCCATCTGTCACTCCAGCTCTGACATATCCAAAGGTCTGCCCTTCGAAACCACACTTCAATAGGACACATCTTCGCCCGGCAGTGAGGATTTTGGGGACTGCTGATTTGCAACCGCTCACCCTCTGAGAAGCCAAGGCCCTCCTGTTCTCTTCTGCTAACACCTTGAATATCAAATAAAGGCCCAGCATTTGCCAAGTTGATAAGGGGACAGATAAAGCCGTTTCAGACAGAATGAATGGCAGTTTTTTTCAGCGCCCATCACAGTGAGCCGCCACATCTGCTCTGTAGCACCGCTGCCCTTGGTTTCCTCTCTCAGGTCTTACTGTGACGGGACTGATGAGTAACTCCAGGTGATGGCTGAGGAGATCTCTCTTTTTGCACACACACACTGACAATAAGCAGAAGTCTTTTCCAGGCTTGCCTCCAGTGATTTGAGTCAATTTTAATGCAAAAAATCTGCCAGTGCAGCAAGACGAAATACACTTATATAAGGTACAATCTATAAGTCTTAACAGGTTATGCAATGATGCTTCTCAAATAAATGCATCTTTTATTGTTGTTTTATCAATACTTAGGTATTTTAAATGCTGAGGAAAGCCTTGAGATGCCCTAACATTTATGCTTTTTTCAATGCTTTACAAACATATTAATGATTCAAATCTGTCACTGTATTAAGTACTCAAACAGTGCTGCAACAGGTAGTCATCTTGTATGTATATGTAAAGCATGTGCATGGTCAGTCAAAATATGTATTTTTAAGTTAAAGAAATAAGACCACAAAAAGCATACTGGATAAATGTTTACAAGGTGTATGTACACTGAATACGGTACTTGACAGTTTATATTACCAAATATGTGAAAATCACATTACTCATTAACATTACTCATACACATTAACATAGATTAAAATAATTTTTCTCACAACGTTTGCGAGACACTTTTTTTGTTATAGTGGCTGTATGCAAAGGAGTTCACATGTAGTATCTTCAGCACTGTTAAAAAACGTACAAGTTAGATAAACTGTCTGCATATTTATAGCTGGCTATACAGCATAGATATATATATATATATATATATAT
>CAIGQW010055024.1:11041962-11068180 GCA_903798125.1 Danio choprae | reverse complement strand
AATAATAATAATAATAATAATAATAATAATAATAATAATAATAATAATAATCTTTCGACTTTATGGTAACACTAATAATTAGCTCAATAAAAATGATCTCAATTGATAAGCTATTTTCACTCAAATTTGCAAAACCAATATGTGCAAAAGAGAACGTTTGACTTGCCTTTTCTTTTTCAACAAATCCAATAAAAGATGTTCTTTCAATTTCCACGGGTTGTCCTTGTCTGTCGTATAGCGCTAATACGAAGTGGAAGAAGTTGGATTTACGAAGATTTGAAGGAGGTTGCTTCTCAAAGTGTGCTCGAGCAAGACCCACTCCACTATAAACACACAGAAGAGAGACAGAGACAGAATATTGATAAATGTATTTAAAAAACAAAAGCAACAATTATAGCCTATTTTTGTGATTGATTATTATTGTCTAAAAATATTAAAA
Organism: Danio choprae; assembly: GCA_903798125.1. Taxonomy (NCBI): domain Eukaryota; kingdom Metazoa; phylum Chordata; class Actinopteri; order Cypriniformes; family Danionidae; genus Danio; species Danio choprae. Next base: position 11,067,741 of record CAIGQW010055024.1, on the reverse strand, counting down.
ATAAATAATTTTAGTTCCAACGTGCAACGGTAAAGCCCTAAACTAGCACACGTGAACTGCTTTATTAGTTTAAGAAAACAGCTAGAAGTAGCGTAGTGTTTTACACAATCACTTAAAAAGTTATTCTAGTCCTTTACAACAAATATTCCACTTAACATACTAGAGGCAATTGTGATAAATCATAAAGTAGCTTAATTACTCTAAATCTAAAGTCTTTATTTTCTTTGAAATTCCGTATTTTAGGCAAATGGATCAATGCATTGTTGCGAAGTCATTTAAAAAGCAGACGCTATTTTAAGACTAAAATAATAATGTTAGACATAATAATTTTTAAAAACAGTTTAATGTGACTTGTAACTCCATCATTTCAATGTGTCGGTGCCGACGACACGCAGGAGGATGCTACGAACTTATCGCAGCAATAAATCAATCTCTTTGTCAGCTGGTTATTAATAAGCAGATATCGCGCACTGATTAGGATGATATACATGAGCGTTTTGTGTCGTCCCAGGATGATAAGCGCCCGATCTCATTCCGTCGAGCTGTTCCCGTGGAGCTGCAGACCGCCGCCGGCTTACCTCTGAGCGGCTGTGTTCGCATCCAACACTCCGGCGCCCTGCATCCATGTCCGGACAGCGTTCATCCCGGCACCGATGGGCTCCTCTTTCATACTACTCCCGCTCCTTTGAATGCTGTCTTGAATCCCGAACATGAAAACAGACTCCTGTCACCGTCTCAGTCGCTGCTTGCTTCTTTTGATCGCTCCGTAAAAAAAAGACAAGGAGAGGAGTACGGGTGAGCAGGTGTCACCGCGTTTGTCTCTATTAGCGCTTCCTCTGTGAAACTGAAAATACAGCGACGTGCCAAAAGAAACGCGAGATGTCAACATCCAGGTTTGGGAACACCGCACAACAATAAACAAACAAACAAACCAAAAACTGCAAGATTAAACCGGAGGTCCCTTCGGTCTAGCGCGCGGGGGAGAGAGAGAAAGAGAAAAAAAAAGTCTAATGTCACTTTAAGAAATAATAGGATCAAGAACGGGCTTCGCTGAGGGTTAGATCAAATGTCATCATCCAGAGACTATTTTTTTCTTTCTTTATTTTCTCCTCCTTTCCTTTCCTGTCTTTCTCCACAAAGAGTATTCTCTGATCAAATCACATGAATGAGCAATATGAAATCAACCACGAGAGGTGGACCCTTGTGGAGACAGCTCCCTCGCTGTTCCCCTTGTTCAAACGGGAGTGATTTGTGTCCTTTCCCAAAGGAATCCGATTTGACTGTCTCTGGGAACTAAACACAAGCAAACTAACCCCAAAGGGAGGAGGAGGTGGAGGAGGAGGGAGTGACTGCGCACGCAGGGCCGCCCCCCAAACATAAGTAAGCCGAACTACCATTAGCTGTCCACCCAACCACGAAGCCCGTCGCCTAATTAGATATCACAGCCCGCCCTGCCCACTTAGCGAGCTGCGTGTTTAGAGAGAAAACCAGAAAGAAGTTATGCGCGCGTTAAATGTCACGCGGGAAACTGCCGTCCGGAGCGCGCCGCGCGAGTCGAGCCAAGCTGATGTGGTTCGCATGAACGCAGAGTTGTCCTTTAATATTGTAAGTTTGTTTAAGAAACAGCACAGTGGGTTTGTTTAAATGGGGATGAGCTAGTGTTAGGATTGTTCGGGAAGTCTCTCAAGAGTTGGATTTTTTTTATGAATATTTCTGAGGGAAATTTCGCCGCGCGCGATGCGTTGAGGTTTGGCGCCCCTGGTAGATTTATCAGCTTTTCCAAAAGCCCCTAAAACACTACATTATTACTTAATGAGAATGTGATAGCTAAATAATGGCAATACATTTTAATTTTATAAAATATCAATAATGACATATCAAACAGACCGCTGTTGCTATGGTTACCTGCTAGACGAGCGCGGTTTCTGTTTTTGAGAGTTTGTTTACTTTCAGGTAAAAATAATGAATTCATAACTTTTGTGAGCTGGTATCTAGGCTATACTGAAACAACCCCGACCAATCGTGGTCACATCAGGATACTCTGCTCTGTTTAAAACAGGGTGTCGAAAAAAAATAAATGAACACCATGATGAGGTAAACAGAGATCACCTGTCACTGAAATAATGCGTTTCATTAAGTGTGCGTATGAGAGACATAAACTAGAGAGATGTTTGACAACCAATGTGACTAAATTAATAATTAGTGTCATAAAGATTTCTTAAAAGACGTCTTAGTGCATTGCACCAAATTTGAGGCTTCATTTGTATAATTTCAGTTATCAATTAAAAATAACTTATAACTACTGGCACAGTTATTTAATGCATTTTAAAATTAATGTATTTTTTAAAAAATCAGCACAGATAAAGAATCAGAATGCAGATATTATAATCCATAACATCTCTGCAGCCTATAAGCGACAGTAAACGCATCAAACAAAACCGGATCATTCAGACCTAAAGTTTAAACAGCATGCTGTCAAAAACAATATAAAGCGACTATACAAAATACAATATAAGCGCAAACCAGTGCAAATAGCAGCACTTTATTTTTCTTTCACACAAAATCTATTTTTACTACTATTTGGAATACAGCTATAATAAATCTTTATTGTGTTTTAGAAATGATCAAAAATGTACGTGCTCCGGAAATGGATATTGCACCAGAGCTAGATGAAATCCTCCACGGAGGACAGAGGAGGTCTGAGTCCGTCCTATGCAGAGCTGGTCAGGCAGAGGGGAATTCTGCTCCCCTTGGGTCCCTGTATTTATATTCCACACAGCAGTTTAAAGTGGCAGAAACTACACAACGAGTCTTGGTGGAAACGGTGAATTTTGTGTGTCCAAATAAGAAGCAGACATGTTAATTAGCATAGCTAAAATATATTCTGTGCGTCACTAAAATGTCCCATGTGCGAGGAAAAATCAATGCGCAATCCTGTATAACATGTGTCCATATTTATGATAATCATATAAAAAAGCTAAAATTAACCTTTATATAATAACTAATCCTATTGCTGACAGCGACAAATTCGATTTGATTTGTAAAACAGATGTCCACATAAATCACACTGTCGTTGATGAGCACTAACCATTTCATTGAATTGAAGAACCATAAAATAAATCATAATGTGAAACAAAGTTTTTGTCACGTGAGATAATTTAATCAGTAGACTACTTTTGTCTGTTTTAAGTGATCAGATAGGCATGTTAGTATTTGTGTATAAAAAAGCACATTTAGTTTTGATGCAGTACAAATCTGTACTATTTATTGATTTATTTATTTATTTATTTATTGATTTATTTATTTATTTATTTATTTATCCAACCAAGAAAGCACCGTTTTGATAATTTCTTCATTAATGCACTATGTAGGCTATATGAGATAACCAGGGATTTTCTTTGAGTTTGTAAACCAACTCAGCTTGACGTAAAGTCAAGTCAGTTTGGGGTGATTATGACAACTTAAAAGCGTGCATGCTTTGCACATACTATAACAACAAATAGAGTCTGTTTTTTGTGGATTAGAAAACAAATTGCATGAAGAGTTTCGGACTCCTCAGAGAATCCAACACAGGAGGAGCGAAATTAATGGTTGCCAGCACAACATTGCCATCTAGTGGCCACTTACAGAAAACATCGCTTCTCTTTGGTTTTTAGACTTTTTAAATTATCATTACTGAATCTAGGAGTAGTTTACAAACAGAGGCTGTGAAAAAAACTAATATTCAAAAAATAATATAATAAGAGGTTTGTGATTCTAGTGTTTCTTTTCGAATAATGTGTCAAAATGAAACACTCATACTGACCTTTACTTATTAGATTATAATAAAATAGTAAGTGGTCATACTACATAAAAAAAAAAAAAAAAAAAAATATATATATATATATATATATAAAAGTTGATTAAAATGAAATGTAAGTAAATAAGTAAAACCTAGTGGAGTCAAATGTTATCAATGATTCAATTCTTCATCTAATATACATTTATATGTATATCTCATAAGTTCGTTCATTCATTCATTCATTCATTTTCCTTCGACTTAGTCTCTCTATTTATCAGGGGTCGCCACAGCAGAATGAACCAGCATATGTTTTACACAGCAGATGCCCTTCCAGCCGCAACCCAGTACCGGGAAACACCCATACACTCACATGCACACTCATACACTACCGCCAATTTAGCTTATTCAATTCACCTATAGTGTGTGTCTTTGGACTGTGGGGGAAACTGGAGGACACCCACAAACTCCACACAGAAACAGTAACTGACCCAGCCGGGACTCGAACCAGCGACCTACTTGCTGTGAGGCTAACAGTGCTAACCACTGAGTCACCGCGCAGCACATCTCATAAGTTTATATATATATATATATATATATATATAAACTTTTGCTACAGGGAATGACATTTTAGTGGATGTCCTCTGTAAATCATGGTAAAATGTCATTATGTTTTTTCCTCAGAAAAACCTTAAACAATTAATTCACGATTCATTCTTGTACTTAATAATAAATAAAAATAAAATATAAAGCTGTCTAAGATGTTGTACTGTGGCCTGCTGGTATAGTACCAAAGGTCTAAATTTCTGTCTCAATGAAAGTGATGATTGAGAGGGATTGACAGCCTTAGTTACCATTCATTCATTCATTTTCTTTTCGGCTTAGTCCCTTTATTAATCTGGGGTCGCCACAGCGGAATGAACCGCCAACTTATCCAGCATATGTTTTACGCAGCGGATGCCCTTCCAGCTGCAACCCATCACTGGGAAACATCCATGCACGTTACCATTCACCTTTATTGTATAATTTTCCATAATATTACATTTATTTGTGTAAATTTCCCCTTTAAAGTTCCAGAATTTCAACACCAGACGTACGAAAGCTGTTGAAATACGTTTTAAGTAAATGTAGACCTACATGCAGACAGTGTCAACACAACTTTTATCAAGATTTAGGTTAGAAGAGAAAAGAAATGATACTCTGCAGTGACACTTGACCTTAACCTGGCGTGCACACACACACACACACACACACACACACACACTAGGACTCATGAAGACAACATAATTTATATTCTGGTTCCGTGAGAAAAAGTACCCAGGGAATATCTAGCCTTTCCAAAATGACCGAGGGCTTTGTTCCTGCATTTCACATGTAACTTTTTTCTCCTTTTTTTTTACACAGAGGTCGGAGTTCAATGTTAACTTTGATCGGAAGGATGGTGAGGGTTAAAGGCTGGCGGTCTTTGATTTGCTAATGTTTCCTCCATTCTCTCTTCCTGTCCCTCACGCTAAAGGGAGTTGAAGCGTTCACACAGGAAAAGTGGATAAACGCTCTCATCTGCCTGAACCAGACACCTCACACAGCTGATTCTGCAACTGCAGGTATCTATTATACCTTTCAGCTTTTTCAGATGGTCATATTTTTACATTAATTTCTCACTCCTTGTCATCACAAGACACTATAGGTTATTACAATATAGTATTTTAAAGGGCACCTATGATGAAAATCAACTTTTGAAAGCTGTTTGGACAGAACTGTGTGTAGGTATAGTGTGTCCACAGACATATTGGAGTGATATAAACATAATAAGTCTCTTTTTTATTTCCTGATGTTAAAATAGGATCCAAATCTCTGCAATTTTGAGGCCGACCCTTAATGTGAAGTAGGAGTGTGGTTTCCCTCCCACCGAATTGATTGACAGTTGTGTATTACATGTCTTCATAGTAACGCTTATAAACATATCCAAAAGACAGGACTTGCTCAAAGCAACTGGGATTAAAGGATCTGTTCAGCTCTCTGTGATTATCTGCACCTTAATAATGAGTTTTGCAAGTTTAAAACGTTTTTAAAACAGTGCATGTTTGTAATAAAGTCAGTAAAATCACTATGTAATTCATCACCACAGCCGCATGCCAGTACAATAATTAAAGAAGACGCTTTAATCCCGGTCTGTGGACGTTAAATCAGGTTTATATTGTACATTAACATAATGGATGTCCATACAGCAGTGGATATTAACGTGTATCCATGCAAAAACAGTGCAAAGTTAAACGTGCGTGCTCTGTGTGTGTGCGCGTGAACTTTGTAATGCCATTGTGTGTGACTCATCGTTGCTTGAATTAACCCCATAACAAATACATCAAATAACCATTGGGAAAGTTCTTACTGTAGTATTTCTTATAAATGGTAGATCAGCTTCCTTCTTATCTGTCACTGTGCTGTTTATCTGAGGTGAAAACAGCAGGAGATGAGAGATGGCTCTGACACGCACGTGTGAACGGTTTGCATTAAAGGCACAGGCAACAAAAACAGCTGCAGTATGCTCAGAGCTGAAAATTGTCACGCTCGATGGGAAACATGAAGGCACATGAACACGGGATTTAACAAGAACACGAATTTATTAAACAAACACTTACGAAATACAGGCACTGGCGGAGACAGGACATCGACGCTGAGACAATACAATACCGGACAACGAAGGACACAAACAGAGGAGTATAAATACAAGGGGATGATGATAAACTAATAGGAAACAGGGGTGAACACAGGTGAGACTAATAAACATTGAAAACAGCGGGAAAACAGAACAAAGGAATCACATGACGGGAAGCACATGGAACACAATAACAGAACACTGACAAAAATCCCAATATGTAGAAAAGTATAATAAATAATATGATGAGTATTTTGAGCTGAAAAAGAGGTAAAATAGGTCCCGTTCTATTCCTTTTATTTATAAAGATCTAAATAGATAAATTTCAGATAAATAAACCAATAAATATATATATATATATATATGTATATATATATATATATTTTTTTTTTATTCTACAACATTAACCTTACAACATAATTTTTTCATTCTACAACAGTAACTTCCGTTTTCACAGACAAGTCTTAAACATAGTCCCAGAATATAAATTATGTAAATCGGAGCTGTTTTAACTGACATAAACTTGCACTGACTGACCTTAAAATATATCAGTGCCTTTGCTTTGTGTCAAGATAGACACTTGTAATCTTTTTTTCCTAAGGCACATTTATAAAAATAACTTAAATGTACTAATTGAGGCGCAGTGGGTAGCACAATCGCCTCACAGCAAGAAGGTCGCTGGTTCAAGCCTCGGCTGGGTCAGTTGGCGTTTCTGTGTGGAGTTTGCATGTTCTCCCCGTGTTGGCGTGGGTTTCCTCCGGGTGCTCCGGTTTCCCCCACAAGTCCAAAGACATGCGTTATAGGTGAATTGGGTAGGCTAAATTGTCTGTAGTATATGTGTGAATGAGTGTGTATGGATGTTTCCCAGTGATGGGTTGCAGCTGGAAGGGCATCCGCTGCGTAAAACATATGCTGGATAAGTTGGCGGTTCTTTCCGCTGTGGCGACCTCAGATTATTAAAGGGACTAAGCCGAAATAAAAATCAATGAATGAATGTACTAATTGAGATTTAAGACAGCCTAATTGTGGCTTAGTCTAAGCCCTGTCAGTGAAACAAGGCCTATGTTGTTTAAAAATAAAAATCACACTATAAAAAAATATCTGTAAATTAGCAGTTTTTCATATTTTATGATCCATGTATGTTTTTTTTACCCATTTATTTATGCTTTTGAATTGCATTAAGGGACCTCGATCTTTCCCTCAAAAATTTTTTTTTGATGTTATAAAGCTTGAAAGAGTGACTTTTATTTATATTTGTAATAATTTGAAGTGATATATTGTCTGGATTGATTTTGTAAATTAAGGTACAAAAACCTGAAAATAAATTGCCGGTACTTTTTATTGTAAATCAAAAGGAACACAGAATATTATATTGATCACACAGGGTTTTTTATTGTCTTTTACTCATGATTTCATTAGGTGTTTGGGCTTTTAGTAAGTTCGATGAAAAGCCAAACTCCTTATTATAAACTTTGTATTATTATAAACTGTATTATTATAAAGTCAAACTCTTGCTACTTTCATAACACAGTTTACAAACAATACAGAAATGTTTTTTTAATTAAAAGTAAAAAGCTGGCAAGCACAGAATTATTCAAACTGAATGTTTCTAATAAGATAATGCAAAAACTATATACAGTGCTCAGCATATATGTGTACACCCCCCCACAAATCTCTCATGTAAATTAATATTTTATATAGGATGCTTTACAATATTATATCTGTGCATATACATTAGTTTAGTCAATACTGCAGCCAAATCTGGAGCTAATCTAACAAAATAATTTACAATAATGGTTCAAAAATTAGTAGCACAAATTTATGTGTCAGGGAAAAATATTAAATACAATTTTCAAAAATAGCAAAAATCAAGAGAAACAAAAAATATAGCCAATTTTGTTGTAATGTTGTAGTTTGTAATTTGTTTTTGCAATATTTTGCATGAATTTAAATGTATTATCTTTCCATTTCTAAAGATGTTCTGTGACTAAAATATTATTTTAATAAATATATCTGTTTAATAAATCTGTTTTGTTCAAATGCATACAATATATATTACCCATATTCAGAAATGGATACAAATATCAGTTTTCAACGGGGGTGTACTCATATATGCTGAGCACTGTATTTTAGTGAACTTTTTTCTTTTGTAGTGCAAAGTATTAAATTATAGCATCACCCATATATTTCCAAATACACAGTTAAATGAATAGTTCACCTAAAAATGAAAAGTCTGCCATTATTTACTCATCATCCACATGTTTCTTTCTTCTGTTGATGGTGGCACTATGACTCAGCAGTTAGCACTGTCGCCTCACAGCAAGAAGGTCGCTGGTTCGAGTCCCGGCAGGGCCAGGTGGCATTTCTGTGTGGAGTTTGCATGTTCTCTCCATGTTCGTGTGGGTTTCCTCCGGGTGCTCCTGTTTCCCCCACAGTCCAAAGTCATGCGCTATAAGTAAATTGGGTAAACAAAATTGGCCGTAGTGTATGAGTGTGTGAATGCAAGAGTGTATGGGTGTTTCTCAGTACTGGGTTGCAGCTAGAAGGGCATCCGTTGTGTTAAACATATGACGGAATAGTTGGTGGTTCATTCCGCTGTGGCAACAGCTGATAAATAAGGGATTAAGTCGAAAGAAAATGAATGAATGTATGTTTGAAAGCACCAGCCATTGACTTCCATAGTATTTTTTGTTCCTACTATGGATATCAATGGCTGCTGGTTTCCTACATTCTTCATAATATCTTGCTTTGTGTTCAACAGAAGAAAGTAATAAAACCACTCGAGCGTGCAAGGCTTGTAAAAAGAACAGTAATCACTATGATGACTAAAGAAAGATTGTGTGGTCAGGAAACGGTTGTATGTCTACTTTTTGTGTGTTTTTCATCAGATGTGATGTTTCCAGCAGTCTGACATTACCTCAGTGTTCAGGTGTGGGTCTGGTTAGTTCGTCACAGGTGGGTTTAAGAGTCCTGAAGGTCTTGTTAGACTTCAGAACAACACTGAGAGAAAGCCAGGACAAATGTTTCATTTGTTTGGAGTTATTCCAACATTCAGGCATATTTTATTGAATTCAGCTGCAGTTCAATCAAAGTTAGACTTCACTGAACATTAACACAAAACAAAAGAAAGAAAGAAAGAAAGAAAGAAAGAAAGAAAGAAAGAAAGAAAGAAAGAAAGAAAGAAAGAAAGAAAGAAAGAAAGAAAGAAAGAAAGGATCATTTACATTTATCTAAAGGTTATTATCTAAAGGTGGTTTATTTATAAACTAATTTCGAGAGCATCACATGCTTAGGATTGAACACGGCTGGCATCGCATCAGCTTCGTTTATTGCACCAATCAGACCAATACCGACACAGTACAAATAACCAGAGTTTTTCACTCTAGTCATCTTCGTCTTGAAGAATCCCCCCTTCCACCCCTACTCCTTCCTTTCTCCTGACTGGGTGGCACGGCGGCCCAGTGGCTAGCACTGTTGCCTCACAGCAAGAACACCACCGGTTTTGCCCCTCACCAGGCCGGTCGGCGTTTCTGTGCGGAGTTTGCATGTTCTCCCCATGCTCGCGTGGGTTTTCCCCGAGCTTCCCGGTTTCCTCTCACCATCAAAAGACATTCACCATAAGTAATTTGACTCTAAAAAATAACATCTTAAGACATATCTCAAGCACATTCACAGCAGGGGAGTTCTTGAGACCTACCTGAGCTCAAACTCCCCTCTCGCCCTTCAAACGGGAGGGAGCCCCGGGCTCTCTTCCGGGACAGCATGCCAAATACGCTTTATTTTCAATCATCAGCTAAGTGTGAACTCTTGAATATATCTTTAGAATGGCTGTCCAGATAAAACAAAAGGTGACTTTTGACATCATGGTCTTGATTATTTTCCTGCTGACAGACAGTAAATAACTAATATTAAAGTTTTACAACATCAACATTTTAAAGGAAACTTTCAAATAAAATCCATTTTACAAATGTGAATTAAAAATGAATTTAATCATCACGTTATAACACACACACACACACACACGGATTTTTATTTTGTATAAAATTATATTCCATTTTAAATTAAAAATTGTATACAATCTGATAACTGGTTATTCATTTTATTGGTACTATTATTATTATTCAATTTTATATATACACCGTGAAAAGTAATAAATACTTTACTTAAAAAGTGAACACATCCATTGCCTTAAAAGCAATAAGTTGATTTTACTTTAAAAAGTGAATAAATCAGTTGTAACTTGGAACTGTTGACTACTTTTTTATATATATAATTATACACATAGTAATTTCAAGGCAACAGGTTTACTAATGTTTTATGTAAAGTCTTTTTTTTTTTTTTACAGTGTAGCCACTTTGGAATTATAAGGGACTTTTACTTTGAAATTGTATCTGCATTCTAAGGGGTTTTAATTTATTAAGCAAACATTAATTATGGGGATTAAGTTTTCGAAAAGTTTAATAATTTACACAACTGTAATCCTGTTTACAGCTCAAAGTCACAGTGAAAAAGTGAGCAAAAATGGACAGGACAAGTGTTTCATACATTAGGCTTGGATTTATTCTGACATTCAAGGTTCACGTTCAGACTTCAGGCATATTTCACTGAATTCAGCTGCAATTCAAACAAATGTAGCCTTCACAGAACATCATTCCACGTGTATGCTGTATAAAAGCAAAGGAGGATAAATTCAGAATGCTATCACGATTATACTCTCCTTTCTCATTCAAAATTGCACCAGCTTTGTAAAATAAAATAAAAAGAAAAGAAAATCCAGTTCAGATAAAAGTTACATTTTCCAAATAAAATATTAACTTAAGCATTAACGTAAAAAAGGCATTCGCAAAGTGTGCTCCTACATCCTGGAATGTATTCATGCTCACAGATGCGCTAAATGCCAAACACTGATAATGAAACGGACTCTCGTAAACCCCACACCGGTGTTTATCCACAGCCAGAGACTCTTCCGTCTGTCACCGCTAGAGGCGCAGCGATCATTTGAGCCTGAGGCCACTTCATCACAGCCGGTGCTGCTTAACACTGGACTTCTGCATATCAAAACTCCTTTACAGGTATATTGTACATGGGTATATAGTTTATTCAGAGCCCTTCACTAATATCCACACCCTCTGGAAATACGAGCAAAGGCAGCTGTGAAAAAATTGTCTTTGTTTAACCTTTAGAGTTTTTTGTTTAGAATATTAATAAACACAGCAGACATTTATCACATTTTTCGTTAAATATATTTAGTTATTGGCATCCCTCTGAATTTATTTTATCAGAATATTTTGAAAGTACACAGTACATTAATTACTATAATAAACGTAAAAGGTGATTATGCTGTAAAAAAAAATATCTGTTAATTAACAGTTTCTGTATTTTCTGTTCATTTACGGTTGTAAATCACATTATGGGACCTTGATCTCTGCTCTGTCCTCTTTTGATGTTAAAAATTCAACTCTACAGTTTAACAAAGTGACTTTTATTGACATTTAGGTAGTTTGAAATAATATAAAGGATAATAAATAATATATAAAATAAAATAAGCCTGTAAAATAACAGAAAATGTACTGGCAGTTTATTGCGAAGTTTTTGCACAACACCAATCCAGACAATACATCACTTTAAACTATTGAAAATGTTCACTTTTCAAGGTTAAAATTTGGTGGAAGAACAATCAAGGTCCCATAATGCAATTCAAAAGCATAAATAAATGGGGAAAATAAAAACATGAATCACAAAATACAAAAACTGCTAATTTACGGATATTTTTACAATGCAGTTACTAAAAAAAAGTCAGAAAACCCATTGCTTTAAAAGCAACAAGTTGACTTTACTTTAAAAAGTAAGTAAAACTGTTGTAACTGTTAAGCTGACTTAATTTTTTTTAATTAAGCAGTTCGTTTATTTAATATTAAGGCAATGGGTTCACTCACTTTTTGAAACTGAAGTCAACTAATTGCTTTAAAAGCAATCTGTTTACTCAAATTTCTTAAGTCGACTAATCGCTTTTTAAAATGTATATTTACATTGCTTTTTTAGTAGGCCTGAGTGACTAGAAAGAAAATACAGTTCAACAATCACCTCATATTTACAGTATGAGGAAACACACATGCTAAACTCACTCATTCATTACAGAAAGAGCAAAAATCAATAAATCAGCTGTGACTTGTCTATTAATAGATTGCAAAACTGAAACTGAAGATTCCCATTTCCGTCAGCAGGGCAACAATTAAGAAATTCCAGTCAACTGAAAGTGTTTTGAATAAGTCTGGAAGAGGATGTGTGCCTGTCTCCAATAATAATAATAAAAACTCCAATAATAAGTTAGTTGGGTTTTAAGCTTACATCACTACAACTTGCTTGAAAATAATTCAAGGAAAAAAAAAAGTTTATACCCTTATCCAAAAGCAAACTCAATCATCTTTAGTTTTTGTTTCAATATTTTGTGCAAAAAAAAAAAAAAAAGGTTAAACAATACAGACATTTTCTCAGCCTTCTTTGCTCATTTTTACCAAGTGTGGCAATATTAGTGGAGGACACTGTAAATAACTTGAATCAATGCATACACACCAAAATATTTGGTATAAGACAAGACAAACTTTGGAGCATTGCTTTATGTTACATTAGTGCAAATGCAGTGGCATATATTTATATATATATATATATTTATATATTTTCTCTCAAGAAAACAAACAGAACAGAAAAGAGACGGGCTACTGCTATCGGATACTGAGAGCGTGCTAGTGTGGATATGTGCTAATGCCTACAGAGCATCACAGCACTATATTCAAGGGTCACGTGATCACATTCAGGTTCGCTGGAGATTGTAGTTTTCATAGTAAAGGAAGGGGAAGAGCTGGTGTTCGGATTAATCCAGATGTGGAGGAGGTGAACTGATTGATAATCTGGATTCTGTGACGTTTAGATGAAAACTAGTGTTGTCATGATACTGGAACTTCGATACGATATTTGACTTGATCCAATACTCGATACTATTTACTGGGGAATATTGTTTATTTATGCATGTCTTTATTTCTTCATTTGCCAGAGTTAATAGTTCAAGCATAGCTCTTTTACGACTTAAGGATTTTACAACACAATCTCACGGCAATTCGTATGAATTTGTACGATCTCATTTATACGATTTAGTACAATTTGCTCATCCCCCTATGACGGTTGGGTTTAGGGGCGGGGTTGGATGCCACACGGCATTTTTAAAAATCGCACATTTTTGTATGAATGAATTAGCCAATTCACTGACAAAACGTAAAACACTTACGTTTCCTCCTGAGATCAGGCTGGATTTTATGACTGTTTGATTAGGCCAGTTGTTCAGATTTTCACTTGCCCTGCCAACATTTTAACTGGACAAGCAAAGAAAAAACAATTGTCACTGTTTTGAACTATTATATTATGCCTTTTAGCATTCTAGACAATTCTTAAATTCAATTCAGCATTACACTAGCCTGACTTATATCAATTTAAAACTCTATTGTTGACATTTGAACGATCAGCAATTAACAAATAACCAATTTTTTTTGCCTTTTGTTGTTGATGAATTTTAATGACAGTGTCACTTTAAGAAGTTTATTTTCCTTGTGAGTATTGGCATACTGACTACATTTTAAAGAAGGCCCTTTTGGCATTATCTGACATATTAATCCATCCACTGAAGCACAAAAACATGTCAAACGAATTCAGCATTTGTGTGCTGAGAGATGGATTTACTCAATGTTTTTTGAAGGTAAGTGGTTGTAGACAATTCAGTCTATATAAATTGTTTGCAACCACTTACCTTAAAAATTTTTTTTTAATTCAATGAATGTTTTTCAGTGCGTTTCGTTTTGCATACTTTGAAGCTTGAAACTGATAAAACCAGAAACGTGCATCAACTGTGAAATGATCTGTTGAAAACTCTGGATAAATGAAACAAATTAAGCTTCAGTGGGACAGACGGGTATCAATACTATGGGAAAGTGATATTTTATCATATCTAAATATTTCAGTATCGATACGTATCGAAATATTAATACTTTTGACAACACTAGTAGATAGGGGTTTTGATTGTATTTTGTAAGGAGGAGCATTCACAGTCGATGGTAACCCCATCAGACACTGTCTTTTGGCTGGTTTTAGGAGGAGGAGCAGGCAGGAGGGTCGGTTTGTTGCTTTAGCCTAGCCCTGAGCTCTGATGCTGGAGCTCGAGTGCTGCTGTCTTCTTGCCGGAGATCCTGGAGGTTTGACTCTGAGTCTGTGAGCTCTGAGGGATCCTGGTCCTCTTCTGGTTGCCCCGGGGTGTCTTGTGGCGGGACGTCCTGTGATGAAGAGCCCAGCTGCGATGAGCCTTTCAGCTGGTTGTGGCACAGAGGACAGGTTTCCTGGACGTATAACCACTTCTTCAAACAGCCGGCGTGGAAGAGGTGACTGCAGGGAGTGATCACTGCTGACGTCATGTCCTATATTCATAAACAAGAGAGAAAAAAAATATTGACAATTAATTTCTTGTTATTGTTGTTAAACAGCCGACTGTAAAGTGTAACAGTTTCATATTAGTAAATTGAAAGTAAAACACTAAAAGTAAACTTAGTCATCACAATATTATCATGTGTGACATGAAAAACGTATATTTATTTTACAGATGTATAACAGCAAAAACAATTTGGGATAGTGATAATTTATTATTATGGACCCTTTACACATTTCTGGGTTTCTCATAACGAAAGTCATCATACTTGGGTAAACTTAGAGTGCAGTGAATAGAAGAATACTACTTTTTTTTTTTTTTTTTTTTTTTTTTACACAATACTATTTGCTCAAATAATAAAAGAAAATAAAGTCAACCATAGTGTTATCAAGCCTTTCAGAAAAAGGAAAAGAACTGTGCTAGACTGATAATGGCAGACAGAAGAGAGAAAATGGTCAAATTTACTGTACTGTCCATAGATGCTGCGTTAGAAACACCTTGCATAAGCGGTAATTAGTTTTTTGTGTAATTTGACGGAAAGATGATATATATAATACCTACATTAATACTTATAAATGTACATACATTTAAAAAATAAAATAAAAACTAAATATTAAAAACTTTCAAGGATTTAACACACTGATGACTGTTAAAAGCCTCATAACAATCTTGTGGAAAGGGTCTATTAACAATGAAACTAATAACAATAAATGTTCAGCTAAAGTCTGTGTGAACCGAAAGTTGCTGCAGATGTCTTTTGTCAGTATTCTAACATTTTTCCAACTGAAATGTAATATTGAGTAGGGGGGCGGGGGGTTATTTTTTGCACTTATACTTTACTTGCAGCAAACTACTGTTGGGAGGGGCATGGCTTTGGCCAAGTTGTCAAATTGATGTCATCAGAGAAGGCCTACCATTCCAGAGCAGAACCTAATGGTTAAGTTGTGAATCAAGATTGATCAAAACTTTTTTTTTTCCCCAGTGGATTATTCATTCATTCATTCATTTTCTTTTCGGCTTAGTCCCTTTATTAATCAGGGGTTGCCACAGTTGAATGAACCGCCAACTTATCCAGCATATGTTTTACGCAGCGCATGCCCTTTCAGCTGAAACCCAACACTGGTAAACACCCATATACTCTTGCATTCACACACATACACTATGGCCAATTTAGCTTATTCAATTCACCTGCACCGCATGTCTTAAGACTGTGGGGGAAACCGGAGCACCCGGAAGAAACCCGTGAAACACCTGACCCTGCCAGGGCTTGAACCAGCGACCTTAAATGCAGACTTTAAACTCATATAATCTCATATCTCCACTCACATCATTAGTGT
Source organism: Danio choprae (assembly GCA_903798125.1). Classification (NCBI taxonomy): domain Eukaryota; kingdom Metazoa; phylum Chordata; class Actinopteri; order Cypriniformes; family Danionidae; genus Danio; species Danio choprae. The sequence continues at coordinate 11,051,503 of CAIGQW010055024.1, read as the reverse complement.
AATGATGGAAAATTATCATTATATTATTATTATTAGTAGTAGTAAATAGAAGTAGTTAGTACTACTACTAACTGATATACTAACCTTTTCCCCTAAAGCTAAGGTGTGAAAGATGGTTGCCAGAGCATTATTACATAATTATATAAATGGTGTTATGTATGTTTTTAATGTTGCTAAAGGTATGTGGTTGTTAGGTTTGCTAACTGACCCCAATTCACCTTTTCAATAAAACCCCACAATGTCTACCAAACATTTTGAAAGTGTAAATTTCACCGTCAAATTATTTCTGTTATATTTTTCATCAACAACATATTCTTACTGATGGAAACTGAACAATTACTAAAACTAGTTCTTATTTTTTTTTAAATGATACGTCATACGTCAATTTGTCTGATTTCTCCAGGATCGTATAATGAGCTTAGAAATTGTAGATATATGCTTAAGTAAAGGGTGAGTAACACAATCGCCTCACAGCAAGAAGGTTGCTGGTTCGAGCCTCGGCTGGGACAGTTGGCATTTCTGTGTGGAGTTTGCATGTTCTCCCCGTATCCGCGTGGGTTTCCTCCGGGTGCTCCGGTTTCCCCCACATGTCAAAAGACATGCAGTACAGGTGAATTGGGTAAGCTAAATTGTCCGTAGTGTATCAGGGCATCAGCTGCGTAAAATATATGCTGGATAAGTTGGCGGTTCATTTCGCTGTGGCGACCCCAGATTAATAAAGGGACTAAGCCGAAAAGAAAATGAATGAATGCTTAAGTAACAAATTATGTTTTAACTAAACCTGTAAGGGGGCGACACGGTGGCGCAGTGAGTAGCACAATCGCCTCACAGCAAGAAGGTCACTGGTTCGAGCCTCGGCTGGGTCAGTTGGCATTTCTGTGTGGAGTTTGCATGTTCTCCCCGTGTTCGCGTGGGTTTCCTCCGGGTGCTCCGGTTTTCCCCACAAGTCCAAAGACAGGCAGTATAGGTGAATTGGGTAAGCTAAACTGTCCGTAGTGTATGTGTGTGAATGAGTGTGTATGGATGTTTCCCAGTGATGGGTTGCAGCTGGAAGGGCATCTGCTGCGTAAAACACATGCTGGATAAGTTAGCGGTTCATTCCGCTGTGGCGACCCCAGATTAATAAAGGGACTAAGCCGAAAAGAAAATGAATGAATGAATAAACCTGTAAGATTTTAGTCAGCTAAATATGTATGTATATACAGTTAAAGTCAAAATTATTAGCCCTCCTGTGAATTTTGTTTTCTTTTTTTTCCAAATATTTCTCAAATGATGTTTAACAGAGCAACGAATTTTTCACAGTTTTTCCTAAAATATTTTTTTCTTCTGGAGAAAGTCTAATTTGTTTTATTTCGGCTATAATAAAAAGCAGTTTTTAATTTTAAATGTTTTTTTAAAAACAATATTTGTTTTTCAGATTGTCTACAGAACAAACCATCATTATTCAATGATTTTCCTAATTAATTGCCTAATTAACCTAGTTAACCTTTAAACTGCACTTTAAGCTGAATACTAGTATCTTGAAAAATATCTAGTAAAATATTATGCACGGTCATCATGGCAAAGATAAAAAATCAGTTATTAGAAATTAGTTATTAAAACTATTATGTTTAGAAATGTGTTGAAAAAAATCTTCCGTTAAACAGAAATTGGGAAAACGATATAGGGGGGCTAATAATTCAGGAGGGCTAATAATTCAGACTTCAACTGTAAATAGTATGACTAAAATATGACAATTTCAGTCAAAATACTACAAAATTTAAATGCACTGTCATAATGAACAGCAACTAAAAAAGCCTTTCATCAGCACGTGACACAAAATTAGAAATCATTTATGTCCACAGTGCAAATGGTGTGGCACAAATTATGCGCATAAGTTTAATACCTCAAGGATCGCAAGAACAACAGTGACACACCCAAAAAACGCACGCACCATCAATCTACTACCGAAAAACACAGGCAGCCTCGTGCTCCAGACTGAACCTGGACATCCATCACAAACACACCTGGTAGCAGATGGAGCAGATGTCATTGTGCTGCTGGAGCTGTTGAAGAGAAGCTGTAGGCAGGCTCTTGATCTTGTTGACAGCATCTCTGCGGAGTAAGAAGCTCTGCCAGCCCAGCTGAGCCCTCAGCCACACGTTATAGTATGAGTGGATGAGGACGATGGTGGAGCCCATGACGGTCCACTCGCCGAACACAGTCTCAGACACGCCGTATGCCACCACGCACAGAGCCACCAAAAACTCCAGCAGCCTGTAGGTGCCGTTCACCCAGTAGATCACGTCATCCATGTTCTCCACCGGAGCCTTGCGCAGCTCCTCCACCATGAAGAGCACGTAGATCAGCAGCGTGCCCAGAACCTGCAGTTCAGAGAGTGCAAAAGCAAAACTGTTGATTCTCATATTATGCAAATAAGTTTGCCACGACAGTCAAGCTTAATAGGAGAGAAGGGTTGCGGATGGATGATAAAGTGATGATTATATTCAATATAAGACATTAATATAGGACTGCAACAAATGCACAAAAAAAGAATAAAAAATATATATAATAAAATAACAAAATGTTATTGGAAAAAGTTTATTATTATTATTATTATTATTATTATTATTGTTATTATTGAAAAAAATAATTATTACGACTACATTATTAATGAAGTTAAATGTGTTATCCATCAAAATATAATAATGTTAACTATATTATTACTAGCTATTATCATTACTACTATTAGCAGTATTATTATCGTCATTAATAACAGAATAATGTAATAAATTGCTATAATAATTTTTAAACAGTAATTTGAAATTATTACACTAATGATGATGATGGGTATAAGAATGTATTTACAAAATATACCATAAAATATAATAAAAGTAGCTTTTTTATAACTGAATTTGAAAAAGAAAAAATGACTATTGAGAATAAACCAAATTCCATTTCCAAAAGGTATATTTTCTAAAGATATGGTTGGTTGGAAACAAAATATTATCTAAGAGTAATTGGAAAGTTCTTATAAAAATAAGGTATGTAATAAATATTAGAAAACATAGTAAGAAAAAAGTATATAATAATATTCATTATGGTGTACTGCCATCTGTTGGAACTGCTAATATTGCCATAAAAGCTCCCCTGTTTGTCAAAGATTCTTCCATAAATTCTCATTACGTGCGTGGGTGCGTGCGCGTATGTGTGTGTGTGATCTTTACCTGTAGAGAGGTCAGAATGCTGGAGGAGATGATGATCAGCAGCCAGAAGTCCATGTGGAAGAACTGACAGATCATGTAGGACATGTAGGCCGGAAACACCAGCAGGAACAAGCACAGGCTGACCGCGCGGAAGTGCTTCCACAAACTCCTGTTGACAAAAAAAAAAGATTATAAAAGAATCAAAATACTGACCTACAATGTTCACTTATATATTCAATATTAGTGTTGTCATAATACTGGAATTTCTAACTTTGATAGGATAGATAAAAAAATATATATCGATACTCGATACCATTTTTGATACCACAAGGAAATATTAACAAAAGCATTAATTAATATAATAAAATGTTGGTTTAAAATCATTAGCAGAGTTAAAACATCAAGCATTGCTCAATGATAAGGATTTTAACTACTGGTCCAGCCAGGCCAGATGTCCAGATTTTTAACTCGCCCTGCCAAACTTTTCTGAATAACAAAAAAATAATAATGCAGCAAAATAAAAAAGATTTGTTGTTTTCTTTTTATATATATATATATATATATATATATATATATATATATATATATATATATATGACATTGTAATAAACAAAATAAAAATGTAGCATTCTAATATTCATTCATTTTCCTTCAGCTTATTTTTTTTATTCATCAGGGGTTGCGTCACAGCGGAATGAACCGCCAACTTTTCCAGCATATATTTTACACAGCGGATACCCTTCCAGCTGCAACCCAGTACTGGGAAACATCCATACACACTCATTCACACACATACACTACGGCCAATTTAGTTTATTCAATTCACCTAAACCGATGCAAACACGGTGAGAACATGCAAATTCCACACAGAAACAACAACAACTGACCCAGCCGGGACTCGAACCAGCGACCTTTTTGCTGTGAGGCGACAGTGCTAACCACTGAGTCACCGTGTCGCCCCAGCATTCAAATATATTGCACAATTCTTTACAGTCTTTATGCATGTCTAAAAATGATTTTGTCTATTGCTGTTGATTAATATCAATTGTATTGTAATATCTATTGTGTTGATTAATATCTATTGTTATGACTTTAAGAAATTTCTTCCTTGACTCTTTGCTTCCACATCAGACTGTGCTTAATTTATATTTCATTTTTAAGTTATCTGCGCAGCGATCGATACTGTAGAAAATTATTTTTAAATATCGAAGTATTGATACTGATGACAACACTATTCGCCACTGATCCTGATGTACTTGTCTCTGGAGGCTCCCAGTGCCAGCACTATGGGATCAGCAATCTCCAGCATGGACTGCAGGATGGAGGCCACCACAATGAAGAGGATGATGCTGAGGAGGAAGGCTCTGTGGATGACCTGCAGCTCGATGAGTCCCGTCTGAACAGCCAGAATCAAAAGAGTGATTCCCTCCGTCATGCCTCTGAGAGAGAAAGAGAGAAAGAGAGAGAGAGAAAGAGAGAGAGAGAGACAGAGGAGAGAGAGACAGAGGAGAGAGAGAGAGAGAGAGGATGGACGTCTGTGACTTTACTGATCAATTAAATAATAAAAAAAGTGCCTTAATTAATCACATATGGCCTGTTTTAAAGGGCTATCGTAAAAGATTATTCACTTAAGAGAAGATGCATTGAAGGACAAAATGGCAGCTTTCAGCTTTGCCATCACATGAATAAATGACATTTTAAATGTTAAAATAGAAAACAGTAATATTATGAAAAATGTACGTTTTGTTTATTAAAACATTGACATTTCTTTTAATTTGTGAACAAGATTACCAAATAAATAAAATAATTAATTAGCAATACTTTCATTTATTTAAAGGGACGGTTTGCTCAAAATGAAAATGTACTTACCACTTACTCACCTTTTAAGTTGTTCCAAATCTGTTGAATGCAAAAGAAGATATTTTGATGAATGCTGGTAACCAAACAGTTAATGCTAGCCATTCACCACTTCCGTGGGGAAAAGAATTGCTATGGAAATCAACTATTTGGTTTCCAACATTTTTTAAATATCTAGTATCTCTTTTCTGTTGAACTCAAAATTTTAATGAATGTTGAAAACCAGTAGCCTTTCATAGGGGAAAGAAAACACTGAAAGTGAATGGCTAAGATTTTTCAGCATTCTTAAAAATATCTTCTTTTCAGTTCAACAGAAGAAAGAAACTCAAACAGGTTTGGAAAAAGTGAGGAAATGATAACAGCATTTTCATTTTTGGGTGAACTATGCCTTTGTTAAAGCAGCAAAAAAGGCAACTGAAACAACTCCTTCAAATTTGGGTTGAACTACAGGTGGGTTTATGTTACCTGTGCATGGTGTTGTCATTCATGAAAGCTCTGTAACCCTGCAGGTAGAACTTGCAAAGAGTGAGCACTCCCAATGCAACAAAAGACACGGTGAAGACCAGACCCAGCAGAGAGTATGGAGTAGAGCAGCACTCTGCAATACTGCACAACAAACACACAGTTAAGCTGATGCACACCTTGATATCACCAAACATTTACATTATATGTCCAACTCTGTTAGCAGTGTTGGATAAAAGTATTATATTACAATTTCAAGTCACTTTGTTTTTAAGATTACACATTGACTTTGACATTAAGATTGTATTTTGTTAAGATTTTAGATTGTAATATATTACTTTTTACCCAACACTGGTAGTGTTTCTTATTTATGGATTTACAGTAAACATGCACTCACCTGGTGAGGAAAAGGAAGAGCAGTCTCTCTCTAGACGTGGGCTGGTCTCGAGTGCTGAAGTAGGTGTAGATTTGCAGAGCAAACAGAACCAGCCAGAAACACATGAACAACACCGGCAGAACCAGCTGATTCCAGAGAGACATACCCAGAGCCAGCAGCCCATAAACCTCCACCACCTAACAGTACCAGAGAAAAAAGTGAGAAAATCCTATAATAATGAGGATTGAGGAATGAAATGTTGTCTCTCTTACAGCACCACGATGCTACATACTCATTAAATATAAATATAAACACCAGAGAGGAGGAGAAAAAAAAAAAAAACATTATATTAAACCTGTACACAGCTAAGAACAATGCAACTCTACATATACTGTCAGGGTTCCCACTCTTTCATGGACACCCAATTTCTTTCAAGGACTTTTTAAAATCACAAATAATTTTAAATCTATATATAGCACCATGAAAGTCTTTCCTGTACTTAACATTTCATTTACACTTAATATTTACATTAAAATGTCATAATGATGAGATTCTGAATGTGTCATTTTCAAAAATGTTGACCGTTTAAAGTCATGTTCAGAGACCTTTAATACAATTAGATGAATTCAATACTGGTAATATTCAAATGCGATTTCTGAAGTATTGATAAAATGCATTATTTTTCATAGTTCATTTATGAGATTTAAATGTAAGAATTTTTTAATTAATTTTTTTTTATTGTTTCGTTCAGTTTTTGAAAGCAGCACAGTACAATTGTTTAAATAACACCATACAATTTTAATTCAAGCACTTTCAAGTACCTATGTTTGTTTTTAAGTACTTTCCAAGCCTTTAATTCATGTGTCTAAAATTCGAGTACTCTCAAGAAGAGTGGTAACCTTGTACTGTGCATAATGTCTATCTATAAATATAATGGAAAAGAACCAGTACAAAAAGATTACTTAAATACTGTAAGAGATTGCACAAAAGACATTTAATATCAAGCAAAGTGAAGTGCAAGATGATTTCTATTGCAATGCCCAAGTAAAAAATACGTATAATTAACCTTAGTAGGCAGTGTTTGTGAACGTCTCTAGTGCACATTACTACAGCAAGACAGTTTCTAACCTGTGCAAGCTCTCTGTATGCAGTCTTAGCCAGATTAAATGGCACCAGCAGATTGGAGGCCAAAAAGTAGATGACTTCCAAGCCTGTGAAAATCATGGCAAAGCGATTGACGAAAACAATGGTCTCCAGTGGGACCAGGCACAGCCGGGCCACCAGAGGGAGCAAGTGCGCAGAGAAGAGCCAAATGCGTTTGGTCTGCATCACACAGGAGCATAAGGTACACACCACCAGCTGGCCTATTCAAACACACACAGAGACAAACGAAACATCGTATTTATAATGGAATGACAGATATAAAAGGCATTTTGGTAATCCAAATACTATTAATACCAAACTGCAATATGGTGGGGTAAAGAAACGCACTAGACCTGAATCCCAGCCATGTGTTCCTACTCTACTCATTGACAGTAATGAATGCATCTGTTCTTGCTGGAGTTAATTAGGCCCTACAGAATTCCTAGGTATGGCTGAAGGATCCGGCAGAATGCAATGCAAACACGAAAGAAAGAACTACATCCAAGGGTGAACCATTATAAAAACAACTATGCATAAAGACAATTAAGAATATGAAGTACAATAAAGAATCATCCTGTCTGTCTGTACAGTGTACAAAAATCGATTTTCTCTTTTAATCCATCTAATTCTCTCTTTTAAATGCAGAATTTTACATCCATAAAAAGTAAATAAAAAAGATTATAAAGTCAAATGTTAGCTTGTAAATATAACTTTATAAATATATGCATAAATATAAAAACAAAACCTTCTCTTTAAAGTCATTTTTGTGACATCATTATATTTTTCTGTCATATACTAACAAACAAACAATTAATAAGCAATTAATCCCAAAATATTGATTTTATTCTTTTCTATGTGATTATATGCATCAGAAATCATGTTTTGCTCTATTAGACCATTAACAATATAGACTTCAATTAAATAACTCAGAGATTTCACTTTTTTCACTGGGAAATAAATTAGCGGAGGTAGAATGTGTTTATTGATATGAAAATAATGCAAAAAAGAAAACCACAATGATCAGAAACACTTTGTTAACTAACTGCATTAGTTAAACTAGAGCAAAAAAAGTATTTACAAAGCATACTAATCTTGGTTTGAGCTCATTAGCACTTACATTAAAGATAAACATTTATTTAATTTAGAGCTGACAAGAATCAACAGTACTTATTTTAGCTAATATTAACAAAGTTTAGTAAAAATTTTCAACAAATGTACTGAAAATAATGCAATGAAATGTTACTTTCCTTCAGCAAAATATACAAACTTTATTAATAAAATTATTATATTATATTTATTATTAAATATGACCTTCACATATGATTAATATTGAGATTCACCTACTGAACAACAGTTTAAATGTCACAAGAGGAACCTAGAAAGTGGGAGAAACACTTCAGAAATACAGTTGATAAGAAATCAAGTAAGCCAGAGGAAGCTATAAAATGAGAAAGTGACAAAGACGGAGACTATGACACATTACGAGCAAGGGGAAAGGCAGACAGTGTTTGTGAGTGAGGGAAAAAATTAAATAAAAGGAAGTGAGCGGGAGAGGTTTTGACATTAAGCTGGCAATGGATAATACTTATAGCAAAAGTGATGAGAGGGAGAAAATATGAAAGCTGCATCTCTGGCAGTCTGTCCAGTGTGTGTGTTTGAGGACAGGCGGCTTATGAGAGGGGAACAAGACAGGGAAATGCCTTGACCTCTGACATCACATCCCAAGACTTGCAAAACTACCCAACACTCCCCAGAATGACACCACATGAGCAGAGATTCAAGTAAGAATAGGCTGCGAGGGACTCAGGGATTATAACAAGTGAGCAAAGACTGAATAAAGAGCCGCAATGAGTCACAGTGAGACTGACAGGAATACTAATATACAGAGGTTGACTTGTGAACAACTTAAAAAAACAAATCTGACATTTTATAAGTCTTGAAAAAAACCAACATGATATAAGAAATGACCTGGGATCTCATTTATCAAATTTTGCGTAGAAACCTTCCTAAAAGTAAACATACACCAGAATACATTTTTTTAATTAATTAATTTTTTTTATTTAGTTAGTTATTTATTTATTAATGATTTTGGCTCGAATTATGAATTAAAGTGGTTCAATTAAGGCAATATTTAAGTTAAATATGTTTACTCCGAGTTTACTTACAGTTGCGCACATTCTCCCAACAAGTTTGTTTTTTAAAGATTACTCTTTTCCATGAGAAGTGCCGTACGTACATTTCTATTCCTGTTATGTGCGTGTGCCATGTTTATAAATGCGACCCTGGTTTACTTAACATCAAAGTGGTTTACTTAACATCATATACACACATATACATATACATGCATACATATAAAATGTATATGCATGTATCAGGCCCGTAGCCAGCCTGGTGAAAGGGGTGGTTCTTAAAAAGTGGACCTTTTTTGCAGGTATATGCCTCATTTTATCTTTAATTATGAGATTTAAATACTGCATTTTAGTGACATTTTAAGCAATATTTTTAGCTGGATTAGCTT
>CAIGQW010055024.1:11023387-11036962 GCA_903798125.1 Danio choprae | reverse complement strand
GACATTTAATGTTGAACATTCAACTCTACAGTTTACTCTACAAGTAATTTTTACTGACATTTTAGTAGTTTGAAACAATATAAAGTATAAGAAATAATATATAGATAAATAGGGTGACGCGGTGGCGCAGTGGGTAGTACAATCGCCTCACATCAAGAAGGTCGCTGGTTCAAGCCTCGGGTGGGTCAGTTGTCATTTCTGTGTGGAGTTTGCATGTTCTCCCCGTGTTGGCGTGGGTTTCCCCCGGGTGCTCCGGTTTCCCCCACAAGTCCAAAGACATGCGGTATAGGTGAATTGGGTAAGCTAAATTGTCTGTAGTGTATGTGTGTGAATGAGTGTGTGTGGATGTTTCCCAGTGATGGGTTGCAGCTGGAAGGGCATCCGCTGCATAAATCATATGCTGGATAAGTTGGCGGTTCATTCCGCTGTGGCGACCCCAGATTAATAAAGGCACTAAGCCGAAATGAAAATGAATGAATGAATGTTCAGCCATTTTGCATCTAAAGACTTATGCCATGAACAAATGATTAAGACTATTCAACAGAGACCAAAATAATACATTTTGATCATCATGACATAAGCAATTGATAATGTAGGAAACCTCAGAGAATTGCACATAATCGACTGCATTGATGTACGCAAGGAATCATTCAAAGGAATTAGAAACTGCTTTTTAGATGTGCACAAGTGACACAATGATGAGAAGATCGAACAGGTCGTTTTGAGAATTTCAGTTCTGATCTGAAAAATGTACCAAAGCGACTGAGAAAAACTGTAAACCTGTTCTGAATCTCACCTGGAGATCTGGTGTCCGGCAAACAGCAGCAGGGCAGTGAGCACGTACAGGTAGAGCTGCACCAGGTGCTGTCGGGGCAGAGTGAGCAGAACCAGACTCAGAATGTAGCCTGAAAGAGAGAGGAATGAAAGAACTGAGACTGCTGTTGGAGCGCTATGTGAGAATGTTGTCAAGCACACAGAAGGGCCTCACAGGGCACATCTCTCTCAATATCTCCCAGACCGGCAGTGAGAGTCCATTCACTCAGACTGTCAAAGAGAGTCACACAGCTAGAGCACACAAACTGAATCCGGATATCCAGTTCATTAATAGTCACACCTGCTTAAAGAAGCTTTGGCCATGCTTACAACTGAATGCTAACATCCACTATATATACACACACATATACTACTATTTTTAAATAGCATTGTGAAATAGTCGTATATTACATCGTTTACATATTAACACTACATTGCATAAGGAAATGGCATGCAGTTATCAGTCATAAAAAATAACCCTGGTAATTTCTATTATAATATATTAAGTCTGCTGAAATAATAGCCTAAATAGCCTATATCTGTTATGTATACTTATGTAAACAGCCTATATCTCTCATTATTATTGCTGACAATCAGGCCAGCGCCATTTTGAGTTCAATTTAGCATTCAGAGCTTTCTTAATCATTATTTCGATCCCCAGAGACCTTCATTCATCTCATAAACACAAATTCAGATATTTTAGATGAAATCCAAAAGATCTCAGACCGTCCATAGACAGCAACAGTTCTTAGCAACAGACACTTTGTCACTTTAGTAGTTAAACTGTTTTCTGTTAGAATTGTGAAAAATAGAAACAACTTTGTTTATAAATGGTAATGTATTAATGTATAACTTGGTAATGTATTTCAATTCAATCTTAGACATATTAGAGATTGTCTGACTTATGATGCTTCGAGCATGTATTTTAACACTATGATTGTTCCACACTTTTTATTCTATTGTATAACCAGTTGGTCTCTGGCATGTAAAACATCTTTAACACTTAATCTACAGTTGTGTTAAACTTAACTTAATGTTTACATCTTAAACACCTTTAGAGTCATTATACAAGTAAGCACTTAAAATTCTTCATAAAAAAAATAATAAACACGTAAGTACCATCATTGTAACATCCTTAAAAAAACATAACCTTTTGAGTTTTGAAAATATGATGAAATATTCTAACATTTGCCTTGTATTTAAAGTCACTCATAATTCTGCTGCTCCTCCTTTAAGAACATTTGTAACATTTACATAAGAGAAAACCTCTAGAACGACACGGTCGATAGCAAGAGGGGAGTATAGTGTTCCCAGACATAAAACTTTATTTGGTCAATCTTCTTTTTCTTAAAGAGCCATTCGTCTGTAGAACACACTTCCGACTGAATTAATTGCATGTACAAATTTCAAGATGTTTTCAAGCCTATCCAAAAAGTGGCTCCTATCTAAACAATTCTGTGGGAACACACTAAGGGAATGTTTGTGTTTGTTTTTTTGTGGGTATTTTGTGTGAGTGAGCCTGTATATTTCAAGTTGTAACATGTTTTTTTAGTGTTAAAGATCCCGTAAAGTGCTTTGAAATATGAATTTTTATTCTATGTTTAACGTAATTTCAATCGAAACACAAAGAGAGGGTAGGACATAGTTTAGCTCCTCCCCTTTTTAAAAAAACAGCCAATAGCGTTTTGTTTTATCACCGCTCTGCCAGTGAGAGTGGTTGAGCTCAAGTCCATCAAATGAAAAGCAAATGAGAAGGGTCTTGAAGGGGGCATGGGCAAGATACTAGAGAGCATTTGATTGGTTATAATTTGATGAGAATCTGTAGTATGAGGTGACGTGAATAAAACCGTTGATCCATTTAGGTGGAAGAGACAGAATACAAGCTTTACATATACAAGCTTTGCCTATGAAACAAAGTAATGATGACATAAAGCTCTGCTTACTGAAACCTCATTTACTGGGATAGTAAAGTGTCCATCGAATGCACACTTCAAGTCAAGATGGAAGTATATACATATAGTAGGTGATCTGGATAGTTTTTGGACTTCGGCTTTAGACAGACAGTTAAAAAACATTTACATCTTAATTTAACAACAACTTTCAAACTCCTGGACTAATTCCCATTTTCTGTATATGAACAGTGTGACTTCTTATAGCATAAAACAGTGCAAGTTGGACTCTATTTTGCTTCAATCGTATGACCATCAATGAGAAACCTCAATTGGAGGATCTAGTGTGCGGAAAAAATAGCTTTCCATCAGACATTTATCTAATAAAAGCCTCTTATGGTGCAATATTTAAAGATTTACATGTAATTCCATTTCCTATCATACGTCATAATGATCAAGAGTAATGTAGTATATTATTTCGTCTCCGGACAGACATTGACTGGCTCAAGCTGGAGTGTGTGTGAGTAGACAGGATGAACCGGGAGATTAAAGCCTTTGCCATGCACAGATTAAGCCCTCATTACTGCATTGCCAAACCCTCTTGATCCCTCCTGTTGCATAACTGTTTATCTGACGTTCTGCACTCATCCTTTCACAGTTGACTTCTGCCATTCACAAATACCAAACCATGTGCCACACTCTGCTGTCTAGAACACGGTGGAAATACACCACAGTGGAAATATTCTGCAGAGTTGGAAGGCACAACGTTTATTCCAGTATTGATTAATGTGTAGCATTGCTGGCACGCTAAAGCTTGAACCAATGCAATTACCTGGGAATAAAGTTAGTACTGAAATATGAGGAAGCTCTTGCCAGGTCAAAGAGCAGAAGACTTGGCCAGGTTTGTGGCTGGATAAAATGTTGAAAGACAGCTCGTATTATCTACAGACAGTAAAGACGGAAAGTACCTGTGATCTTGCTGACAGTAGATGTTCTCCGTGTCTCAATTTAACCTTCTGTAGTGCATTCAGCCAGACAAAACTGACTCTGATTTCTGTTATATATCAGTGAAGACCAAAATGAGAGAACAATACAATTTCCTGCTTTGTCCTATTTGAAGTAATCCTGACAGGAGTAAGAGAGACGTTTTTAAGCATATTTTAGGAACTAAATATATTCTGAAGAACAGAATGAAATATTTGAAAAAGAACACAGAATATGTTCAGATAACTGACAGTTACTGGTGTTAATCTGGCACCCGGTGGTAATATCTTTATCTGACAAACCACATGTAATTCTGCATTCAAGTAATCCTGGGCTGTTCCTACTTATGAGTTGAGAGGTTGTAATAAAGATGTCAGTTGAGTTCAAGTCACAATTTTGTCAGCACAAGGTGGTGTGTTGTACATGCTTTTGATAAATTACAAGAAAATATGGCAGGGTTTGTTTATTCTGCTTACAGAAAAAGGAGAACAAACATTTACATCAATTGTGTTTTGTAACTGACAACCCACAAGAGTTGACTTTCCATCCATGAATTCCACCTACTGATCTATATATAAAACACAGTATATGGTATATTCTCTATTACAGATCAGTAGCTATGTTTCCATCCACCTTTTTTATGCACATTTTGGAATATCGCATAATGAAGGCTTAATGGAAATGCCAAAATGTGCAAAAATGTTAAAAAACCCCATAAAAACTGAGTAAGATCAACTTTTTATGCAATAAGAATAGACTAAACTGCATAAACTACAATGGAAACACATTTACCAAATAAATTCCAACATGTGCATAAATTCATGTCTTTGTCTTCTGAGGTGCAAGTAATTTATTATGTAAGAAAAAAGCCCCACAGTGACTTATCGTAGCCCAGCAAATTGCATTTTTCTTTTTGACATTTGGCACCAGTTTTCAGGAAGTGATGATTTTGTTCTCTTTGACTCATTGGATGGAAATGGTAATTTAATCGCAAAGGTTTTATGCAATATTCCATTTTCTCGCATAAGTTTCATTTGCATCTTTGGATGGAAACCGGTAGTGATTTTGCCATGTCTCGCACTGACATGCACCCAACTCGAGGTTAAAGAAAATGTTGAGTTACCGACTTGTCATAATGACTTTGTGGTGGCGTTCATGTGCATTCAACTCGTAAATGCAATTTATCCGACATGACTTGTATACAGCATAACTGGCAGCCCAACTTTCCTGTTTTTACTGACTTTGCAAGATAGTGACCAAAACCTGTGACAGCGAGTTGTCCAGGTGAAAGCCAAAAGATGAGCCTTTCAGCATAGGAAAGTTAGCTGGTCATTCTTAATATGTGATTTCTGAAATATTGCACCTTCACAACCTTACTAACTCTTATAAGTCCCCCAAAAATCCTGATCATCCACGACAGACAAATGGGAAGACAGCATAATCTTGGTGGGAAACACTGCAGCTGGAATTCCTGACCATTTCAGTACAAACAAACATTTTTCAGCATAGAGTCTTGCAGTGTTTAAGAGAATTTCAACTGAAAGTGCCAAATCAAACCTTTATCAGTAGAAAGTGTGGACAGAGTACTTGTCTAAATTTCATTTTAGTGTTGAAAACACATTTAATTGGGAAACATCCGTGTGAAACTTGGGAAAGACTGAACCCAAAGTGTACAGAAGACAGTAAAAGGTGTAGGAGGAAGTGTCGTGGTTTGGGGACTGTTTTCTTTTAACATTTGTTTAACCCTTGTGTATTGTTCAAATTTACTGCCCTTTCATTATGTTAGTGGCTGTTTTTGCCCCATTGACTTCCATTATAACTGACATTTTTGATTGCACAGCCGTAACACCATGTAATCATGCAGTGTTGATTGTTGGTGGTTTTCCCTGTTGGGAAGAAGTAAACATTTTTTGATTAATCGTAGGTGATTCTCTAAAATGCATTTTGTCAGTAAAGCCAGTTTTAGTAAACCTCCAGCGCATGCTTTTAGTTGGAGCAGGCTTTACTACACAGAGTAGTAGTACATAGACAAGCTGCACAAAAATCACATTCAAAATTAAAAACTATTGAATTGGATGATGATGACATCAAGATAATCGTTCTGTGATAATGACAGCAGTTTGCGTGACTTAACGGTCTGTGAACTAAATTCTGCACTTACGCAATAACATGTTTTTACTCCAAACTGATTTCAAAACTTCTGTCAAATGTTTGAAATAAATCCTTCAGTGAGATGATTCCGTTTGTGATTTCATTTTGAACAATCACCAAGCCCAGTCACTGAACTGTGGAAAAGACTGAAAGAAGATTGGGGCAAGACCACAGTAGAGCAATGTGAGAAACTATTAATGTGGTCTCAAATGTGCTGAAACCAATCAAAGCAAGGGGTAAAATATATAAGGTTGGGTGGCCACAATTCTCTCAAAATGTCCTCAATATACTGGGCTAAACCCCAGAATACATAGATATTGCCTGTTAAAGTAGAGTTGTTCTGCAGAAATGTCAGCTTCTAGTGTCTGAGATTGTCTTCTCTATTAGTTTTAATGGCCTTACAGTGTCACATTATTCCACTGGCAAGGCAGAGCTATTCCTTCTGCTACATTATAGTAAAAGCAAACCAGAGCTTCTCAGGGCCAGGTGCTTTTGCTCAATGCTGCTACGAACCCAGCGAGCCGGAGATTAAAGAAGACTATTAAAGTTTCTCCTAACAGCAGCACTTTTCAACCTGTGGGAACTGTTGTACTTGGACTCAGCAGGGGGTCCTGAGGGTACCATAGCACCACCTACACTGAACAAGCTACACCTGCAAAAAGACAAAGCTGCAGCCAAGAACAGAAGCTGCTGAACCTCCGTTAAACTGAACAAGGGCTCTGCTGGTAGCTTTGAAATGTCAACACCTAGTCATTGCTTCGAAGCTAATAGCTAATGTCAGAGCATCCACGCAGTAATATACCGCACTGCAGATATGGCAAAATTCAGTCTATTGTTTTCTGCTCTTTGTGAGTGCAACAACTGAGAGGAAAATGAATAAAAGTCGTATTGTTTCATTAATGTGGAAAAATAATCACATGGTTTGTTGTGTTGTGTTTATTAAATCTTTGATAAAACAAATGCAGCCTTGGTGAGAAAAAAGTAGCAAAGCTTAAAGGTCCCATGAAATTAAAATTAAGTTTTTTTTATTTATTAGTATCAGTATTGTTCATTTTTAGGATATCTATGAGCTAGTGTGGACCAAAACACACAATTCGCGTTTAGGAAATATAAAACTAATATAAATATGTAAAGCTTGAAGTTTGTCACTTCTGCCAATCAAATGCTCTCTAGTTTCTGACATGCCCCGCTCCCTTTAAAATGCTTCACATTACGCTTGAGATCAACCACTCTCACTGGCAGAGTGGTGATAAAACACAACACTATTGGCTATTTTTTTTAAAAAGGGGAGGAGCTGCACTATGTCCCACCCTCTCTTCATGTTTCGGTTGAGATTATGTCAAAACAACGAATAAAAATGCACATTTTGAAGCACTTCACCTTAAAGTGTTTATAACTTTTGTCCAGTAGTGCAAGTTTTGTAAAAATGTTAAAGAAAAGGTTTAAATGTTAGAATATTTTTGAAAAAAAAAATAATAATTTGTTGAAATGTATTTCATAAAGTAAAACTTTTTACATGAATGAATAATTTATTATATATTTGCAGAGTTCTACAACAATATTTTTACTGTAAATTTGTGAAAGCTGTTTGAATCACAAGACTTAAGAATTCTAACATCAACAAGCAAAAGAGAAGTTATTAACCAATATGACACACACACACACACACACACACGCACACGCACACGCACACGCACACACACACACACACACACACACACACACACACACGCGTACACACACACGCGCGCACACACACACGCGCGCGCACGCACACACGCGCACACACACGCAAATAAATTTCACAAGTACTTGCCATTTCTTTGTTTGCAAAGTTTACTAGCAATTGAAAACACCAAATTAGTTTTAGTGCATTGCATTTTGAATAAATTACCCTTTAACGGTCACTCCATTTTGAGTTTAGTCTTGAAAGTCAATATGATATAGAAAGTTCAGATTTCGACATTAAATGTTTATTTTATTGGTGACGTATTACTTGCCTATTATTTAATTTTTTAGTAGTTATAAAGTATGATTTTATTCTACCAATCCTATCTCCAATCCTACCCAAAACCTAAACCCAACTTTCACCTTACTAACTATTAATAAGCAGCTAATTAGCAGTTTATTGAGCTAATAGCCTTAGTTAATGGTTTGTTAAAGGCATGAATTGTGACTTAAAATAAAGTGTTACCATTTTATTAAATATGTACTGAAAACAGCCCTGGATGACGGTGACAAATAGCACAAGCTGTGAAATTTCAATATAATTCCAATTTCACAGTTTAATCATTGCACTAATTACATTTCAATCTGTAAACTGAATGTACAGATTGACGCATTGCTTTTTTTTGTATTTTAGTTCGTCAGTTGATTGAGTGCTGCTCTATATTCTAGAGTCAATACTGCCCTTCTTATTGTATGAACATCCGCATGTAACCTCAAAAGCATCCTCTCTAGGGTAAATAACAGCCGCATGGGCATAAGCGCATGACCACACACATACACCAATGAGACAAATGCAGGGTCATTAGGGTTTATTCCTTCGGGTACAACACAAACATCTGCTCCAAAACCAGTTTTACAAGAGTCTGTGGCTTTAATTAAAGTTCACAAACCACTTAAGCATGGGGTTAAACAGGGGGAGGTTGTACTAAATTCTTCTACAAACCAGGCCAAATGAGCTGACGCCAAAATAAATAAATGCACTCAAAGTGTAAGCAAACACAGACAATATGGAAAGAGGTGGAAATAAGTAATTCACAATTTCAAATCAACATAGAAGGACACCAGTGAATAAATTATGAGTGCTGTCTGTTGGGATGTTAATGAGGACCAACCGTGCTCCACTGAGTCTTTTTAAAACTCGGACAGGGGCTGTGAGAGCCCGGTGGCCCAAGACAGACTCCACCATTGGCAGCAGGACCACCGGCTAAATACACTGAGAAATAGGTTGCATTTATGTATTTTCTTGTGATTTTTCTTTCGCATACGAGGCTTTTTGCCAACTGCTTTCAGTTTTTTTTCCCCATTCTCCACTCAATCATCTCACTGCCTGTGCCACCATTACTCAAATGAGTGGGAATCTGGAGTAATGTTATAAACAGGCCTCCTGTCTGACCTCTAGAACAACTTGCTACTTACTTCTATTCTAATGGCTAAAAATCTTCATAAGAATCTTGAAAGCCCTGGACTATGCACTTCATCATTTACCATTCTGCTAGGTGGCAGCTTTTGGTGTACAGAAAAGTTAAGAAACAAGTAAGAACAGTATCAAAACCAAAGGTTCTCTGTTGACAATAATGCATCCATGAAAAACATCCATACATGTAATAGCCATTTAAGATCGTTCCATTGCACAAAAGATTCTTTATGTTTTATAAACATTACATGTTGTTTAAATTACGTGTTTTAGTTCATGTTTGCTGGCCAAATTAACCCAAATTCAAAATAATTCACACGCACGCACGCACGCACGCACGCACGCACGCACGCGCACACACACACGCGCACACATGCACGCGCACACGCACGCGCACGCACACGCGCACCCACACACGCACCCACACACGCACGCGCGCGCAAACACGCACACAAAAATAATAATTAAATAATTTAATTCGGTTTAAAACTGTAAACCCTTTAATTTTCTCTTTTATTTTTGTCTGTTTTACTGTCATAAAAATCTGATAAATAAATCTTATTAAAAAACAGTAAACCTCTAACATTACTACTTCCTTATTAGGGCTGCACGATATTGGAAAACACTGACATTGTGATATTTTGTTTTCCTGCAGTATATACTGCGATATGAATATAACTTCAAAAAATGACTTGAGTAACTGTATTTAGAAAGAATTCATCATTTTACATTGGTTGGGATTTGGAGTGCATCTGCATAAAATATACACATTTCTACAAAAATATACACAGTAACAATGCACAGATGAAAACATTAACAAAGATAAAAATTTTATAAACAGTGCTTCATGGTTTTTGGTGAAGTCTAAGAGCATTGAGGTTCAAAATACAATAATCAAATGTAAATTAACACCACATAGTCTTCATTGTATAATTAATTAAACACAATTCATCTTTGTTAAAATGGCAAACTTTATAATTTCTTGTGCCCAACTGGTTTAAATTAGCTTGAAATCTTAGTCACAGGCCTTATAAAAACACATTAAAATGACTTTCACATCGTTTGAACCTATTAGATTAGGTCATGTTATAAGTCATATTATATTAATCCCAACATGACATTGCAGATGTGACTATTGCAGAATTGCATATTGCGATATCGATGCTGAAACTATATGTTGTGCAGCCCTATTGCTAATGTAAAAAGAAAAAAAAATCTAAATATGGACAAAATTAAAACTTTTTTACTGCAAAATTACCATGCTTGATCTCAAAACAGTGTTTGCACTTAAGGCAGTAAATACTTCTTTGCATAAATGGGAATATCATTCAGAAAATAGCTGAAAATCTTAAATAATAAATTGGATCCTTTTTATGTGAAGTCTGAGCAGCTGCATTTAGCCATGCAATTGTGGGTCAAACTGATCTGTGAATATTACAATCATAATAACCTACGAGTTCACACACACTGCAAAATGGGCATAAACAGTCTAAACTCTGCACACATGATCACGTCAAAAGAAAAAAAGTAAATACTGATAAAAACCATTTATTTCTACTAAAAATTGGTGCGGACAGAGAGGGTAAATCCATGGTAATTGTATGGCAAAATTGCTCCTCATTCATATTCTACGGCAATATCACATAACAACTGTAATTTATCACTTACCCACATAGTGAAGGTAGAGGGCCAGGTACTTGTACTGGAAGAGGGGGTTGTTGTTGAGGCTGCTCCTCTGGATCTTCTGGAAGAAGGAGCTGACGTCCCAGCGGTACAGCACCTCAAGCAACATGATACTGGGGACCCGCAGGCCCACATTCAGCACCGCCTCCACCCGCTCCTTCACAGCCATCACTCCTGACTACCGCCAACCACACGCAATTCACTGGCACTATCTCACACCAGCACTGCTCTGATACCAGAAACACACAAATAAAGGCAGGTTCATGACTGTCCGTCAGTAAAAAACTGATGCTCTAAGCACAAAAGAAGCAAGTATTCAATCAACCGATTCAGCAGCAAATGCAAAACGTTTCTATACAAGCTATAATAATTAGACAGACTAAATGTAATATGTGGCAACATTGTGCAGTGAAGTTTAATATAGACAGTAAACACAGGTTATTACATAACCTGTTTCCTCAAGGCAACGTGCTTTTCAAACTCACACAAAATGCAGTACAGACAGACAGGCTAAAAACTATCTAATATACAGTGCATCATTATATACCACAACACAGCAAGTAATGCGTTTTGCAAATAACTTGATTGTCAAAGTTACCATAACAACTGTAAGAACCAGCCTCGTCTATATAGGGACATGGTTACATAATAGTAAATATACTGCAACTGTTTTGCACTCTGTGTGCTAAGTGTACAGTCTACTGGAGAAGCAGTCACTTTTTATAACCGAGATAATTCTGGATTAATATCTCGCTAACTTCTTCGTCCAAGCTTATACAGCATCTCACAATTCTAAGAACATATCTCATTAGATGCACATCTTGCAATTCCAAATACATTTCTGCAGTTGCAATTTTGAGTTTATGCCTCACAATTAGAGTTAATTACTTACAATTTTGATAATATATCTCTCCTGACATTTTCGCAGGAGTTGTGAGACAAACTCACAATTTGGACTTTTTATGTTGTGATGAAGTTTATTTCTCTCAATTCTGAATGAATATTTTCAGATTCTGAGTTTAAAGGGGCAGTGCACCCAAAACTGAAAGATCTGACAACATTTATACTTTACTTGTTCCAAACCTGTTTGACTTTGTTTTTCATACTAAGGAACTAAATGGTTTCAAGTTTTCAGTTTTCTCTAAAACATCTTCTTTTGTGCTCAACAGAAGAAACAATCTCGAAGTTTTGGAACCACTTGAGGGGGAGTAAATAGCGAGTCAAATTTGGATGAACTATCGCTTTAAATGTGGCAATTCAGTTTATTTTTCAGAATTATATATAACAACTTTTTTTCTCATAACACAACTTTGACCCTATGCACTTCATGAATTAATAATTAGCTCATTTGAAAACGTCTTTTTAAGGTGGTCTTAAACTGGTCATGCTGGTCTTAGCTGGGTTCACCAACTGTACAATATGGACAGCATGGAAAACCAGAACAGTTTAGCCAAGCTTGGAGACCAGCTAAAACCAGCAACTTTCAGCTTAAACCAGCCAACTAATACACGTCTTTCTTTCTTTTTTTGTGTGACACTTTTTATATGCAAATATACTGTGATAAATGCGGTGCATTCAATAAAGACATAAATATAGTATTTAGTAATAAGACAACTTACCCAAAACGCTCATGCGGCCTACTGTTGCTATGGTTACCTCGTAAAGGCGAACACATTTCTGTTGCCACAGTCTAATAACTTTTATGATGATTGACACAAAAACATTGCTTTAAAATCTGCCTGTTTTCAACTTGCTGGTTTTGGATATCCTTTTACAGGAGTTTAACCGTTTTAAGAAGAATTTCTGCCCATCCGCCCCACACCACGACATTTGATAATGCATTTTAGTGTTGGAGGCAGCAGGAACTGTCGAAATGAACTATAGTAACCCCGCGAGCTCATTGAAAATTCATTGTGTGTGAGTGGCTGGTCGCACAGTGAGCCTGTTGCGGTGCTAAATAAGCGCATCTACACAAATAACTTCTGTTTTACTCCTATTAATATGCATAGGAACAATCAACGCGAGAAACAGAAGTATTAGGTTATCGTTAATGTTATTCAACGCGACGCGGGTTTAGCACGTTGTGATAACCGGTGTTAAACGTTTGCAATAAAAAGGCAACATGACCTGAAATGTAATCAAAACACGCTAACGTTATATATAATATCTAAACGCAGCTCTATGCAGCACGCGTCTATATGCGTGTCTTGTCTCTCTAGAGATGCTAATCTGAACTGTAGTGACCTCGGATAACAAACACTGACACACGCATGTCCGGATCCCCTGCTCAACGAGCCGCAATTTACAGACACAAAATAAACATTCAACTTACACGAATATCGCCCTCGCACGTGCTCGAGACTACGATGTCCGACGTTTATTCTTCTGTCGGATGCCAACCATGTTGACGGAGGAATGAACGGAGTGGTTGGCGGTCTCAAGGAAAAGGCATTCCTACCGAAGAGACGCGGCGCGGCACCGGGACTCGTATCACATCATCCCGCAGCCATTACAGATCGCCTCAGTGATCGGTACTGAGCATGTGCGCCGCGGAGAGCGGATTAGCGAGCGCCGTGGCATCATGAGGGCACAGAGACTGAAAGCGCGAGAGGAGAGGGGGTGGATATAGGTGAAATGATAAGAGTCACATCAGACGACTCAGCATTCACGTTGCCTACTGTGCGATAAAGATTAAGGGCGCTATAATGAAGATCACGAGCTGTGCCTAATCGAGAAACGATAACGGATTTTAATTATTAGTGTCTGTAATGGTGGCTCTCTTCACAGTGATAATATCTCTTCCAACTCGCTTCATTGCCATTCCTATAGGCTAAAATATTATTTAAATGTATTATTAAAAGTAATCATATCTTCATAACATTATTATTGAATTTTAATTATTCATTTTTTTTC
>CAIGQW010055024.1:10960110-11009235 GCA_903798125.1 Danio choprae | reverse complement strand
GGGAAACATCCATACACACCCATTCACACTCATACACTACAGACAATTTAGTCTACCCAATTCACCTATACCGCATGTCTTTGGACTTGTGGGGGAAACCGGAGCACCCAGAGGAAACCCACGCCAACACAGGGAGAACATGCAAACTCCACACAGAAACGCCAACTGAGGCTCGAACCAGCGACTTCTTGCTGTGAGGCGAACGTGCTACCCACTGCGCCACTGTGAGGCCCTTATTCAATAGTTAAAAATATAATATAAATTCACAAATTTCTAAAGAAATTCTACTGATTTATTTTGAGCAATTCTTTGATGCAAGGTTTATTTCAATCCCTTAGACTTTTATTATTTATTCAAAAATTTGGTGACACATTAGATTTTTTTCAGGTGGTTGTGGATAAAATGTAGATATGACCCTTATATTCATTCATTTATTTTCTTTTCAGCTTAGTCCCTTTATTAATCTGTGGTCGCCACAGCGGAATGAACCGCCAACTTATCCAGCATATGTTTTACGCAGCGGATGCCCTTCCAGCTGCAACCCATCACTGGGAAACATCCATACACACTCATTCACACTCATACACTATGGACAATTTGGCTTACCCAATTTACCTATAGCACATGTTTTTGATTTGTGGGGGAAACTCCGGGAGCACCCGGAGGAAACCCATGCGAACACGGGGAGAACATGCAAACTCGACACAGAAATGCCAACTGGCCCAGCCGGGCCTTGAACCAGCGACCTTCTTGCTGTGCGGTGATTGTGCTACCCACTGCGCCACCGTGCTGCCCAATAAATAAATAAATAAATAAATAAATACGACTAATCACCCAAAAGCAACAAAATCATTAAAAGGTAACAAAACAGTTGGCTTTAACAAAGCAAAAGGACAATCTTTCTGAAAGTATGTGGTTTCAGTCCACAGTTAAACTGGCATAAAATACATTCATTCATTCATTCATTCATTTTCATTTCGGCTTAGTCCCTTTATTAATCTGGGGTCGCCACAGCGGAATGAACCGCCAACTTATCCAGCATACCCAGCATTTTTAAATGAGGAGTCCTAAAGAGGTGATTTAAGATAAAGATGTGGTTTAAGACACATAACTTTGAGGAGAATAAACTGATCTAAACCAATGGCAAAAAAGGTAATACATCCATGAGGAGAAAGTCCAACAAAAGCCTGATATCTTAGGATTCCAAGTGCGGAATCAAGCCAGAAACTTCATTGGCATGCAGGGGAGCTCTTTCTTCAATAACATGGGGCGAAGGCTCTGGGAAAGGTGGTGCTTTACCATCTGTGTGGTGCTATGACTGACAGATGGATCAATAACTATAGTCTTATTATAGAAGAGTCAAAGGCGGTAAATCAGGGTGACTCAAAAAAGATCCTAATTAAAAGCAAGCCCTTACTGAACACAAGTGTATCAAAGGCACAATAAAAGCCGTCAGTTTTTTATTCTCAAGAAGCGGTATATAAGACAATCATTCCCAGAGTAACAGTGACTCCTACTATTAACATAGATCTAGCTTATAAATTTAGAGAGGGTTGGCAACAGAAGGGTGGGGTTAGCACTGTCGCCTCACAGCAAGAAGTTAGCTTTTTCGAGTCCCGGCTGGGTCAGTTGGCGTTTCTGTGTGGAGTTTGCATGTTCTCCCTGTGTTGGCATGGGTTTCCTCTGGTTTCCCCCACAGTCCAAAGACATGCGGTATAGGTGAATTGAATAAACGAAATTGGCCGCAGTATGTGTGTGAATGAGTGTGTATGGATGTTTCCCAGTACTGGGTTGCAGCTGGAAGGGCATCCACTGTGTAAAACATATGCTGGATGAGTTGGCGGTTCATTCCGCTGTGGAGACCCCTGATGAATAAAGGGACCAAGCAGAAAAAAAATGAATGAATTTAGAGGGGGTGAAAAAAAAGCAAGTGTATAGGTATCAGGAGGATAAAACATCAGTGAATTACATGTATCGATACAGTTTTCAGTAAAAGTCATATTTCATCTACAAACTACTGCAATACAACAATTTTAAATGACAAAATTAAATGATGTTTTAATTTTTTTTATTCATTTTTATCTTTTAAGATCCACTCACTGCACATTTGACTTTAAAGGGGACAAAAATCACTTTTATAAGGGGTTTAAACACAGTTGTGTGGCAACGGTGTGTGCATATATCCAGCCTCTAATTGTAAAAATTTATTAAATTTATTTTTATAATCACACTTGATAAAAACAGACTGTAGGAACACTTTGATTGACATTCTCCCTTTGTAGATGTCATCAGAGGGTGAAAGCCGTGCCTATTATTGATTATCTCTCACTCATTAGCATAAACAGCCCTGAGTGAGAAGCAGCCGTCCGCAGTTTTAAATCTGCCGCTATGGTAATGTGTAGGCATTTGTAGGTCCGCCCTCTTTTAAAAAGAGCACAAACTCATTTTAATATGAAGAGACAGTCACCAAAGCACAGCACAGTTTGGATCAAAGCCTAAAAGGGGCAGTTTTAAAGAGTTATACAAAATGATTTGTGGGATATTTAAAGCTGAAACTTCACATACACATTCTAGGGACATCTTTTTACATGAAAACATGATATATTTTTTTTCTACGTGAAAACACAGCATTTGTTAATGAGCTTGATAATACTAGTTTTAAATAACTTTATTAGTTATTAGCTCCATAAAATAAAAGTTACAACTTTTGATTTTATTATTGTAGATAAACATTCATTCATTCATTCATTCATTCATTTTCATTTCGGCTTAGTCCCTTTATTAATCTGGGGTCGCCACAGCGGAATGAATCGCCAACTTATCCAGCATATGTTTTACACAGCGGATGCCCTTCCAGCTGCAACCCATCACTGGAAAACATCCATACACACCCATTCACACACATACACTACGGACAATTTAGCTTACCCAATTCACCTATAACGCATGTCTTTGGACTAGTGGGGGAAACCAGAGCACATGGAGGAAACCCACGAGCACACGGAGGAAACCCACGCCAACACGGGGAGAGCATGCAAACTCCACACAGAAATGCCAACTGACCCAGCCGGGGCTTGAACCAGCAACCTTCTTGCTGTGAGGCGATTGTGCTACCCACTGCGCCACCATGCTGCCCCTAGATAAACATTAACTAAGAAATTAACAACGGAAGGGGGGATGGGGGGGATTCTTGTTCAATTATCGAAATCGAGGTAAAGTGTTCAGTTAATCAAGGTTTTGATTTTAGATCTTATCAGCAGGCCTACATGAGTAACACTTAACATGTATCCTACAGTACTAAATTGTTTGGAAAAAAAAAAAACATTCTTATGATGGCAAATTAGTAATAGAATATTAAACTGTAACTTTGAGTTCTTCATTTGGAAAAACCAAAAATTGACCTTGCTAAATTACACAAAGACCTTTCAAGTGCTTTCTAAGGTCGTGAAGACAGGAGATTAATCACAAGCCACCCTCATATGACAGTAAAGTGGTACTTGTTCAGGGTCAGAAAAATACGTTATGCATATTTAATAGGGAAGTGTCTGAGGCTCATAAAGACACAAACTGTGAATACATCACAACAGAGTGAATATACAGAAGCAGAGCTGTCAAAAGCTGTGCAATTCATCTCTACATGCAGTTTTGACCTCAAATAGATATTCTCTGTGAATTTGCAACAAGTTTCCATACATTTTTTAATTCCTTTATATTCACTTATTCATTTTCTTTTCGGCTTAGTCCCTTTATTAATCTGGAGTCGCCACAGTGGAATGAACCGCCTAATTCCTTTATATTTTATACAAAATTGGAAACCTCTGACCAAAGCAGTTCAGTAGAAGAAAGAATCTGAATGTTAGGAATAGTTTGTCCAGAAATTTAAATGATGTCATTATTTACTCACCTTCCACTTGTTCCAAACCTGTTGAGTTTCTGTTAAACACAAAGTAAGATATTTTGAAAAATGTTGGAAAGCAGCAGCCATAAACTTCCATAGTATTTTTTGTCCCTACTGAGGATGTCAGTGGCTGCTGGTTTTCAACATTCTTCAGACGATCTTGGTTTGTGTTCAACAGAAGCAAAACAATCGTAAAGATTTAGAACCACTTGAGTGTGGGGAAAGAATGAGGAAATAAAAATAAATAAAATAAAATTTACTTACCCGTAACTTGTTCAAAACATGTTTGTATTTCTATTTACTGTTGAACACAATAGAAAAAATACAAACAGGTTTGAAACAAGTTAAGGGTAAGTAAAGGATGACAAAAAATGGTCTGCATGGGTGAACTATCTCTGAGGTGAAAATGTGAGAACAACTTTTGAATATACTGCAGATAAAAAATGCAAAGTACCTCGAATTGTGTGCAAGGTGTTATATCATGATGTAGGGTAATGCTGCATGCATTAATGATGCACTCTGCAAGTTCATGAGCACATCTTGCTGCATAGCTTGCCATCTATCAGTCTTCAATTTAGGTTTTTCCCAACAGCCACTGGATAAAAAAGAGGACCCAAATATCAATATTTTCCACAGAAATTAAATAAGCAACAACAAACAACAGGCTACACAACTCAGAACAGGTATTTTACATAACGTGGTTATTAGATCAGAATACATCATTAAACAAAACAAAAAGGAGAAACAGAAAAGCCCATTTGGACCTTCTCCATCTCCTTTCCCTTTGCAAATGTAAATAACAGTCTCAACCAATCTGAGGTTTTCGCTCAAGGATTGTTGACACACTGAATGTTAGCATGTGGGTTGGGTTGTGTATGAACTGCGGTGTCTGAATCTCCCCACAATGACAGTGGAACTGAAAATGACAGACTTTGTGGGAACAAGACAATTTTCCTCTTGAGGAAAATGTTAAAATGTTATAAATCTAAACATGTTCAAATTCAGTTAGTAAAAAGCTGAGTTTTTTTCTCAGTAAAAAAAATAATAATAACAAAAAGAAAAAAATATATAGTGCTCAGCATAATGAGTATGAATATTATTGTCCATTTCTCTGTGAATACAGGCAATATTTTGGTACGTTTAAACACAGAGAGTTGTATTACAGTTATACAAAGAGAGTTGTATTACAGTTATATCCATTTGAAAAAAAAGAGTTACTTAAGTGAGTTACTTAAGTTTTTAGGAATAGAAAGTTATTGCAAAAAAGCAAACAAACTGCAAACTACAAAATTTCAACAAAAATTTAGATTTTTATGTTTACATTGATTTTCCCAGTTCATTAAAATTGAATAAAATATTTTTTTCCTAACATATTAATTTGGTTGTACTAATTTTTGGACTGTGATCTTAATTTTTTGTTAGTTTAGTTCCCATTTCAGATTTGATATTGACACATCTAATGTAATAAATATTATGTAGCCTACTACAATAGCCTTATTATATAATTTTTATAAAACTAAAACATTACCACAACAGATTAATACAAGTACATGGTTCAAAAGCACTACAGTATATTTACTATAAATTACTATAGTATTTTTTTTCATGTGGGTGCCTTTATGCTATTGTCAAGGGGTCATGTGATATATAACAGAAATTTGTATCTGTGTGTTTTGATGCAACTTAGGCTAAATACCCTAGCAGGCCAAAGTTTTTCTAGCCTATCTGGAAATGCGTTGCAAGTAATACCGCTTTAGTTTGAGCTCTGCTTCACCCTTAACGCAGCCTACGCTAAATGAAAATTGTTTTTATATTGAATCACACTTCAAAAGCTTTTATATCAAGCTTTGTTACATTGTGTATATCAAGAATCCGTTCTTAACAACGCATTCGTCGTTTCTCCACCAGATGTCGCTAACGTCTTATTAACTAACCTTTAAAGGGTTTGCCAGATTCCAGTCATCGTGTTCATTCCTTTTGTTGTCAACGCTTTGTAATGTAGCTGGAGTTACGTTGCTTAATTTATTTTTATCTAAAGTAATGTGTTATTCGCTTTATTTAACATCAGTTTTTTTTATTATAAACACACTATACACAACTGCTAACCCATTTGTCAGTTTGCTACTAAATGTAAACCTGTAAGGAAGTGACATCACCTACTTGGCTACACAAAAACGTAGATTAAAGCAAATAAACTTTAAAGAACACTTTGATTTACCAAACATGATAAAACCTGTAATAATTTAGTAAAGTAAGAAACCACGTTTCTCACCAAGCTTTGTAGAAAATGTGCATAGATGGATTGATGACATGATGTGAGTTGAGTATAAGCAGATTGGCACCACAGTGAGCCTGAGGGTTTGTCCAGGAATAGAGGCCAAGAAAGTGGCTGCTGTGCTTCAAAAGGCGCAGACAGAATGAAAAATGGTATTGGTTTGCTGAGGAAATATTTAGACCAGACCACCACTGATGATTTTTTTGCTCAGTAAAACAACCTTATCTAAAGTGCATTGAAGTAGCCTACCCAGTACTTCCTTAAAGGGATATTTCACCCCCCAAAAATGACAATTATGTGGATGGGGAGCAGGGAAAGCTGTGACAGTGGGACAGATCATATACAGCTATGGAAAAAATAAAGGAATAGTTCACCCATAAATAAAGTCACTTACTCTTTATATGTTTTAAACTTTTATGAGTTTCTTTTTTCTGTTGAACACAAAAGAAGATTTGAAAAAATGTTGGAAACCTGTAACCATCAGCTTCCACAGTAGTTATTTTTCCTACTATGGAAGTCAATGGTTACAGGTTTCAAGTATTCTTCTAAAATATCTTCTTTTGTGTTCAACATAAAAAAGAAACTCATAAACGTTTGAAACCACTTGAGGGTGAGTAAATGGTAAGTAAATTATCCCTTTAAGAGACAGAGAGACCACTTGAAAATTCTTAATTTATAAGGTATTGGTTTAAATAAAATGTTTATATTATTTTCATTTAATTAATTTATTGAGGTTTTAGAACATTTCTTCCAAATTTGAAATAACATATTGTCTTTTAGAGCACTTATTTAGTAACAAAAAAAGACAATTCGTCAGAATAAATGTGTTAAAATATTTTTCAGCCAAATATAGATGTTTTATAAACTCTTCTAATTAAAGCATTGATATTGTGATACATACAAATGAATATAAACATGTCTGAAAACATGGCAATTTTTTATTATTTTATATTAAAAAAATCAAATTGACAAACATTTTATTTTAATTTGGGAAGAAAAAGCATCAGTAGTTTACAGAATAAAACAAAGTGTACTATAAATTGTAAATTCAGTGTATATCTGGGTCTGAATTTTTTCCACAGTTCTATATGGTGGCTTCATTTTGGCAACTTTGCAGTTAGAGAAAGGTATGAAAACTCAGAGAGGAGAGGAAAATAAATCACAAAACTTTAAAATTATACCTGCGGGACATTTTTGCACAACAAAGTTTTGAAAAGACTCCAGGCAGGTTTAAAAATGCAAATTCTCACCGTGTATCTCCGTCTGCCAAGGTGGAAAGTCATTGAGGTGTGTTGTGCTGTAAAATATGGTGTGTAGAAAGAGAAACCAACTTTTTATCACACTCTGCCATATAGCCTAAAAAAAATACAGCTTGATGGAGAAGGGACATATTGACTTTGCTGGCAACTGCACAATGTAGCTGTTTCTCTGCAACTTATTGGAATAGGAATTGATCACACCATTATATATTAAACATGGCAGAGGCGGTTATTGGGTATTAGGTGAGAGAAATCAATACTCTAACAAAAATGAGAGGTGCACAAGGTGACAAAGGTTTTGATAATTATATGTCAAGAACAACCTGGGAAGTGAGTGTAGTTTGATTTTTCAGGGCTCATTCATATGGCAATTTAACAGATAAGAACGGGCATTGAGTGATAATTGCAGTTTCCATCTTCTCGGTCAGTTCTGATTGGCTCTTATTGTATAACCGGGGGATGATGATTCATGTACATTACCTGGAATACCTGGAACAGAGACTAGAGCTCAGTGAAAAGTTTGACAAGTTTACCATTTCATTAAATTAATAATATTTTTTAATATCAAATATCTCAGACATTTGCTTTCATAAAATGCTAAAAATAATCAAAACTGTCAGAAAAAAGCAAGAAATGTACTTTTCAGTTTGATACATTTACAAAGTATGTCAAACAAGATCCGGCCAAAAGCAGGGATTTAAAAAAAAAAAAAGGACAAAGTGCAAAGGGCAAAGATTTAAATATTTTATTAAGATGCACAAATACACTAGTATAAGTGAAGCAAACAAATACATACAATTTGATTAAGATAATGTAATAATAGCAACAAAATATGATCAAATAACATTCAAATAAATAAATTTGTTACATAAAATTAGGGAAAATAAATATATACAATTTATCTACATAATACATTGACATAATACATACACTTAACAGAAACAAAGTAAGGTACTGCTAAAAACTTTAAGGGGTCCCAATTTCATGTGGGCTGTAGGATCTCCCACTAGTCATTTTAGATTTTAGAGATAGTTTTCTCCATCGATGGAGGGCAGCAGGTCACTGTACTGTTAGATACAAATAGGCGTTGCCACAGCTGGATGCTCTAAAGCATTTTTCACACATCCTCTATCTGGGGCCTGAATGAACAACATGCAACAGTGGGCGGTTACTGTGCTTTCTGCTGGAAAACCACATAAATGAAGTTAATCACACTGTAAAACCTCAGTTCTCATAATGTCGTGCTGGAAGACTTGTTCTGAGTTTTACATCATAGATCGAAACAAATATCAACGAAAGACATACAAAATGTATTAGTATTTCAATAATCAATTCTCCCTCTCCATGTTTTCTATGCCAATGTTTTAGAATGAGGGATCTCATCAAACTTCAATTATTTGTATTTTGTTAGAGCTCTCTATTTCCAAAATGCTTCCTTTTTGACACAGACTGAATTTCATTGACGAAAAGCCTGCAGTGGCCACTAATCGTCTGTATATGAACCTGTCAAAACTGCGATCAAAGATTATAGATTTTATCTAACCCAGGCTCATTAAAATACATGCCTCAGGCAACATTTTTGTAAAAAAAAAAAAAAAAAAATATGTTGATCCAGGTGCGTTTCATTGCGTTTCATTGCAGCTTCTGGTGACAAATCCATTAGAGGGCACTGTCCATACTTTTATGAATCTAAAATACATTACTTGACTGTGTTTTGTTATACGGATCACTTACATGTCCTTCTTGTACATGTCCATGAGAAGGGGGGACTTTACCCTTCCCTAAACCCGACCTATAGTGTTTTCAAAAGCAAATGTAAGACAAAATTGCATCATGGCCACGCAGCTTTACAATTTTACATTGCTTTTACCTGTTTTGTGGAACCCTGCTTCACTGGACTTGAACCCAAACACTCTGTATCCCAGATACAACATTTTAGAAAGTGCACCTAAGCTAACCATGGCAGAAAAGTTGTCCATATGGAGATAGATAGATGAGGCAAACATACTTGATTACAATTCATAAACACTTATAAGTTGTTTTGTCGTATTTATTTGGTGTTGTGGAAAGTTATACATTTATTTGTGGATAATTTGTCTCTGTACATATCAATAGCGTGGCTTTAGTCGCACATGTATTTGAATAATATATACATGTATTCGCACATGTATATATTATTATCCAATAAGCTCTGGTTCAAATGTAAACAGCGGACTGTTAGATAACAGCCTATGTGGAAAAGTGTAGATATGAAGGACAAATGCAAGCACTGAGGGTGACATATGGGGCAGGAGCACGGAGGAGGAGCACGAGACCCGAGGGTGCCATTTGGGACACGGCCTTAGAGCTGTTTTCATGCATGTTTTCAACTTCTGTTGATCAGGATGGGTAAGAGAATAAACTCTTGCTCTCCAGTAGCGCCAGTAGTAAACAAACACACAAACACACATGAATCTCATTTCCCATGCATTCCTTACCCAAATAACTTGATCTGACTTCCTAACAGAGACAAAGTGACTGATATTTTTTAATGAAGCAGATTAAACATTTGTGTTTGTGTAGCAGAAGTGCTGTTATTTCAATTAATTTAAGAACTTGATAGTCAGTTTGTTGTTTTCAATTACTGTTCAATTATTTGTAGCAATGCTATAGAAGAATCATTTTTGGTGCCATAAAAAAGAAAACATTTAGGCCACGTCCACACGAACAAGGGCATTTGCAAAACCACACTTTTTTCTATGCATTTTGTTGTTTGTCCACACAACATTATTGGGTGACTGAAACTCAAAACTTTTAGAAAACTCCGGCCAGGGTGAAGATTTTCCGAAACTCTGGGAACAGTGTGGTTGGTTGAACAGTGCAACCAGAGTTTTCGCCTCATGATGTCTGTTCATGACACTATTTTCTCCTTTCTGATTGGCACACAAGGCTGGGTTCACAGCCAATGCAAAAGACTTGAATGAGGCAAATTCTGCACATTTGCACCAAACACATTGATTATTATGCATTGTTCATACCGCAGGATGGTAAATCTGCCTCTGTTCTCAAGCTTGCACTGATTTGTATGCAATTGACTCGCAAAAATACTTCATACCTCATTTGGTTAAATTTAAGTAAATCTAATGAATCATTTTTTTAGTGTGCATCATAGTGCAATGTTGTGTTTTCATGTGGATGGAGATTTTTTTTAAAACAAAAGAGGGGAAAACTCTGTTCAGAAAAAATACCCGTAAACATTTAGACATGGCCTTAGTGAGCATTTAGGGTGCTTTTGGTGCGCACTCTAGGGCGTTTTACGTAACAGGTTTTCTTAACTCGTAATTATTATTCTTACTATATATGATTTTATTATTATTATTATTATTATTATTTATTCTATTATTTATTTATTATTATAACATTTTCATTTTCTCATTATGGTTTATTGTACCTATGCAACACTTACTGTATGGTTTATAATCATCTGAAATGCAGCATTAGATCAAAGTCTTCATGAATGCCTTTTCCCCCTCTGATATTGCTAGCATGAAACAGAAAAAAAGTCAATTAGTCATAAAATGCTTCATACTCTCTCTCAAAATTAAATTTAGATATCTCAAATCGTCTACGTAAATCACTTGAAGAACTTTAGCCTGAAGTCAAATGTCTGCACTGCATCTTGTGACTCAGTTGCATCATAAGTAATAAAATTAAATATAAAAGGCTGAATGCAACTATTACAATTTCCTTGCAGCAGAGATCCCAGCATGTGATAATCATCCTTCAGCATCAGTTTTGCAGGGTCAATGAACAGTCAGATTAATTTGTCATATCAGCTTCTTTGATCAGAAAGACTTAACATTGTACAACCTAATATAGCATAAAAAAGTAATGTAAAATACAGTCTCATCAGTCAGCATCAGCTCAGATATACTTCTAAAGGGATAATAATATCATTGGGAGCTGCAGTGCTATCCCGTGTTTTGTTTTAATGTGTCCACTTTTAACACTTCAGTACTCAGGAGGAACACTGAGAAAGCTAAATGCATTTCTGTTTTGGTGCAGTAAATATTGTCAATATTTTTCTCTTTTGCTTTCTGGCATGCTGTAATAATGCTCCCTTGCTTCTCTTTGAAGCTTAAGGTGCTCAGCATGACATTTAAATTACATTTCAAGTTTCTTGTACTGAAGAAATATTAGTAAAATGTTTTGAATATGCCAGAGCTGTCACGTTTTGTCTCTTTGTATTTGTTGTCATGGACATTTCATTTGTATTTCCTTATTCATTTTTGCACATGTTTCAATGTCCACCCCCCCCCCCCTCATAATTTGCATCCTGTATATATAAAATGTAAATGCAACTTAGTTTAACTGACAACAAATCTGAATAAAAACATTGTGAAAAATATTGTGATTAACCCATTGGAAATCAGGTCATTTATTCATTTTCTTTTCGGCTTAGTCCCTTTATTAATCCGGGGTCGCCACAGCAGAAGAACCGCCAACTTATCCAGCATATGTTTTACGCAGTGGATGCCCTTCCAGCTGCAACCCAACACTGGTAAACACCCATACACTCTTGCATTCACACACATACACTATGGCCAATTTAGCTTATTTAATACACCTGTACCACACGTCTTTGGACTGTGGGAGAAACCGGAGAACTCTGAGGAAACCCATGCGAACACAGGAAGAACATGCAAACTCCACACAGAAATGCCAACTGACCCAGCCAGGGCTCGAACCAGCGACCTTCTTGCTGTGAGGCGATCGTGCTACCCACTGCGTGATGCCCAGAAATCAGTTTTGCACTTTAATTATTTCTTCATCTATGGACTACTTTCTACTTTCATATAGAGTATGTTGGGTAAATAGATCCAGTATTTCCACAATTTTATTTATAACACAGCAACGTCTTTTAACATTACATTACCTGTCAGTCATATTACCACGTAGGTCATTATAAAACACTATGACTCATAAGGTTATATTTGTTTTTTTGCACCATCACGTACAAATTAATAGAAGCCTTTGCATGCATTCACAATAACAAAGTAAACAATTATGGGTATGAATGATGATGTTGCGTTTTTTCTGTTTCTTTCCCCATGCAATGTAAATGTGGTGAACATAGTGTACAGTACAAAAGAAATATGCAAAATAGCTTTTACACAATGCATTCTGTATATGGAAAGCCGTGGGAGTTTCAGAGCTGAGCAGAAAATAATCCCTGCATTCGGAGAACTGACTTTGCTCCTTGTTCTATGATGTGGTTCAGAACCAATGAGAAAAGCACATTTTCAATGGTTGAATTGATTGCAATTCTGTGGCTTGATGAGATCAATTTACTTTCAGTCAGTCGAATGTCTATTGAGCCAATTTATGTGCTTTAGAGCATTTTCCCCCAGATATGGCCCTAAATTCTCAGTGGTAATCCATATTATTGGACCATAAGTAAGTACATTAAATGATCAATGCTAAAATTATGGCATCATACTAAGACTTTCAATTAAAAACTTTATAAATTCTATCAGGTCCCCATAGTACTCATTCATCTTACTTTTCACAATTGTCTACATTGTTTTTAGCCCCAAAGCATTGAAGCTCATTTCCCAGCATTATAGAAATTGCAGCATTATGAAGTCAGACATTCTCTCAGAAAATATATATTGAGGGATGTAATGAAAATGACTCCACCATAATAGTGGGTTATTTGGGCACGAGGCAACACAGTGCCTTTTACGGCTTTGCGTTTCTAGCTATAATGCCATATATTATATTAGCTGTGTCTGTGATGGAAGCCGTTGAAATGCAGAATGGTTTATTTTAGGTCTCTCTGTCTAATTCATAATGAGAGGCCTGGTAAAGACCCTTCATTATCGTCTCCATTCATGTTTCATCAAGGCATCACGGATAATGTAGAAACACATGTAATTATCTCATCAGCACCTCTCATGATTTGGATTTAATGAAGGACTTTTGTTCCAAAATTAAAATGTGTAAATTATTTATTGGAAGGACAAGCGATGGTGGAATAATCTCCTTTATTGTTTTCTTGATGCAGACACATTTTCTTGACGCTCGAAAAATTTATTGTGAATTAATATTAAAATATTATATAAATATAAACAAATATATTAAAATAAAAGAATGGATGCATCAGTATCTTTACATGTAACATGATCGAATAGATCAAATGAATGCATAATTCATTTTCTTTTCGGATTAGTCCCTTTATTAATCTGGGGTCGCCACAGTGGAATGAACCGCCAACTTATCCAGCATATGTTTTACGCAGCAGATGCCCTTCCAGCTGCAACCCATCACTGGGAAACACCCATACACACACATACACTATGGATAATTTAGCTTACCTAATTCACCTATAGCGCATGTCTTTGGACTTATGGGGGAAACCGGAGCACCTGAAGGAAACCCACACCAACACGGGGAGAACATGCAAACTCCACACA
The DNA here is from genome assembly GCA_903798125.1 of Danio choprae. Taxonomy (NCBI): domain Eukaryota; kingdom Metazoa; phylum Chordata; class Actinopteri; order Cypriniformes; family Danionidae; genus Danio; species Danio choprae. The sequence continues at coordinate 10,995,348 of CAIGQW010055024.1, read as the reverse complement.
GAAATGCCAACTGACCCAGCCGAGGCTCGAACCAGTGACCTTCTAGCAAGCATAATATTAAACCAATTGCTCAAAGAAAGCACAATAATTACACCAATGGCTTGGGAAAGTTTATATAACACATGACTGATATGATATAGAATGATACAGAACAAATATATAATTTACAGTAAACCATCATGAAAGTAAAACAATGCAAACTGCTTAAATGTGATAGGGAACATTTGATTTGGTTGCTAATTGTTGCTAAGAGTTCACTTTTTTATTACCATGTTGTGTATATCTCAAGGTGCTAACCTAAAACTAGTTACCATATAGCATGTCTAAAACAAAATGTTATGTATTGTAATCATATTATTGTTTTTAAAGAAGAAATATCACATAACAAAGATGGCAAATAATAAATCTTTGCTATTGGTTCTTATAATTATATAAATCCATTTTATTTCTATGTAAATGTAACTTATACTGAAGGAAAACATTTTGCTCACAGAATATTTAAATATGCTTTAATTCGCCTTACAGAATACAAGACTACATTTGAAGACTTGTTGAAATGCACAGGAAAAGAAAATGGGTAAAAACAAGGATAGACACTGGAGGTATATATACTGTATATTGATTTTTTATTCATCTGCTGGGTGAAACTACAGTTCCAGGCCTACAGTATTTAGTTTAAATTAGGTGGCCACCGCTACTGCACTGCTAATGAGAGGTGCAATATGATATCATAATCACACACCTCTCTGTGGAAAGAAATTAAATGCACTATGGAGGGGTGCTCTCCCTTCTTCAGTTAGAACCTTGTGATATTAGTCTGTTCATTTTTTTTCTCAGAAACGTAAGAAAAAAAGTGTGATTGAGAGCTTAAAATTTCATTAAGTGTAAAAAGCAATCAGATGCAAAAACTGGTACATATCCAACAGAAGCTAAGAATTATATTTAAAGACCACAGACTTCAATTGCGTCTGTGTTTAGTTCTAATGCTTTGAGACAGTTTTTGATTCGTGCTTATTTTTGGTTAGGGCTAAGAAAACAGCAGTTCTGTCTGAGTCAGGCTTTTCATTTTTCACTAACAAGGTTAACCAAAACCGCAAACACTCACGCTTTTTTAGAGCTGTTAAGTGGAAAAACCCAACCACAGCTGCTCTGTTCTTCCTTCGGCCATCTCTTGCTGTATCAGTCATTGTTAGCACTGTGAAGCATCCAAGGCTGCGCGATCTGTGCATTTAGCACTGAACAATTACTTTCAATCTCACAATATCACACAATCTCCTCTGGTTTGTCATGTTCAATGGTCAGACCACAACAAGGGACAAAGCCATACTATATACAATATAGTACACTGACGCATTCATTCTTAAAATACATTTCTGTTGGTTGTTAAAGAATTAAAAATCAGCTTAAAATCTTAATGCCATTTTATTAATGATTGTGTATCATTTTCACTCTACTCAAAAACACATGAAATATGTGAATCTGGCAACACTCTTAAAAATTAAGGCATATTTTTATAACATTCATAAAATTTTACAGGGTATAAAAAGTTATTTAGAAACCAAAAATTATTGTTCCATGGCATTGCTGTAAAAACTGCTTGTAGATCCTTTATTTTAAACAGTGTATACATTTTTACAGAATTAGAAAAAATAACTCATGCAATACAAGGAATTAAATTAACACTGAAAATCAACGATTGTTCCTTTTCATAATGATTACTGACTGATTATCAATTAATAAAGACTTATTTTCATAAAGACTCAACTCCTTGTACAATACCATGTTGCAACCTTATAGACAACCTTTAGACACTTTTACTACATGCAATGCATGGCTTGCGAATTAACAAGTTGATCTTTACATCATATAAACAGTTCTATAAACAAAAACTAAAAAATGCTGGCTTATAAATGTAAAATTTGGGTACACTATGGATAAGCAGCTGGGTAAAGCTGAGCTAAAAATGTAAATAAAAACGAAACCCATGTTTGGGTTCATTCATACACTGTAAAAAAATGAGTTGATTACTTAAAAAAGTAAGTAAATGCAATGCCTTACAATTTTCAAATGTAAAAAGTAAATGAATGTGCATAGTTATAAAAACGAAGTAACTGATCACTTTATTTACAGTAAGGGTACTCAAATTATTTAGCATTCATAGGTTTTCTGAAACGTAATACTCTTACTTTGCTTATACTGTAGCTCTTATGAATCACAATAGGAAGGTAAAATCGCAAGGTTACTTCATCAAATCAATTTGAACTGTTTTAGGGGGAAACTGGTCCTGTTTACACCCGTTAGTGCCATGTATTTTGTCAGTTGGATAACAAGTACTGTAGATGAGGGAGGAACATTTCTGTTCATACTGTACATGCCGTTTTATTATGCCACATTAGTCATTGTTTAAAAATACCTTATTGATTTATTTGAAGGGGCAGCACGGTGGCGCAGTGGGTAGCACAATCACCTCACAGCAAGAAGGTCGCTGGTTCGAGCCCCGGCTGGGTCAGTTGGCATTTCTGTGTGGAGTTTGCACGTTCTCCCCGTGTTTGCGTGGGTTTCCTCTGGGTGCTCCGGTTTCCCCCACAATTCCAAAGACATGCAGTACAGGTGAATTGGGTAAGCTAAATTGTCCGTAGTGTATGTGTGTGAATGAGTGTGTATGGATGTTGCCCAGTGATGGGTTGCAGCTGGAAGGGCATCCGCTGCTTAAAACATATGCTGGATAAGTTGGCGGTTCATTCCGCTGTGGCGACCCCAGATTAATAAAGGGACTAAGTTGAAAAGAAAATGAATGAATGAATGATTTATTTGAGGGAAGAGGTTTCTATGGCTGGGTTTATGATGGCCTCTTTCTGACCCAGTTTACACCTGTGTTTAAATTTGTCTGTTTGTAATTAAATTGACAAAAATGCTACCCAGTGGCACCTTTATGTCAAAAAGACATTGAAAAACACGCCAAATAACATAAAAAAATACAAATCGATTTGACGTTAGTTGACTTCCTTGATGTATGTAATGTTCCTTCCTTGCACGTAAACTACCTTGATGTCAAAACAACATCTAATTGAAATCCAACAATGGCATCAAAAGCAAAACCGATTACATGACTGTCCTGTAATAGATTTTTGATGCATTTTTGATGCTAATGTTAGATCAGTTTTGACATCAAGGTAGAATACAGTACATGCATTGTAGGGACACAAAATCCAGTGTAAATTTGGAATTGAATGTTTTAAATGAATACAACTTTTTATTTATTTCATAATACCTTTTGTGTTATTATTTTGGTGGTCAAAGGGAATTAATATATGGAGTGTGAGACAAAGACCCCAGTGACAGACCAGTCACTTTTGATACCGTGGGCTAGTTTGAACACCTGCCGGTGACCTACTCAGACCTGCAGCTTCTCCACGACGAATGTCCATCATTCTCAAGCCTCCGGCGCCCAGACTGCAGCTCTGCACAAGACATTTGGCCTGAGGAGAAATGGTGTGCCCAGCTGAGCCTGATTTCTAAAAGGTTTTTTTTCCTTCACTTTCATCAATTGGTGAAGTTTTTTTCCTCACCAATGTCACCTCTGGCTTGCTTGGCTGGGACTCATGGAGCTATGCATTGGTGGAGTTGCTCTTCAGTGTTTTGGCTTTCAGCAGTGACATTTGCATAACTATGAACTCAACTGAACTTCAACTGAACAACTAAACTGAAGCCGTTTTCATTTACCAGAACTTCATCTATGTTTAGTTGCTTTGACACAATCTACATTACAAAAAGCACTATAGAAAGAAAAGATGAATCTAATTGGATGTCAAAAGGTTTTGACATCAAATTGATTTGCATATTTGATGTGTTTTTGTGATGCGTTTTGACACCATGGTGACCGCTGTGTACTTTAAACCAGGTGTAAATGGGGCCTGTATAGCTCCAGTTACTGGAGATTTCATTTTAAAGCTGACATTAAACGCGATACACATTTTTTTTTTCCACAATAGTGTGCTGTTTAATATAACTGAATTTGCAAATGAGAAAAAAAAAAAGGATATCGCTTATAGCCTCTCATTTAGACAAGTCCTGGAGCAACGTATTTAAGGTTTTTCAGCAATGTGACTAATGTGATTCATTTTACATTCTAAATAATTATAATACTTTCTGCCAGGTTTGCATTTCGGAAGCCCTTTAAAGTGGATTTGTTTCATGCTTCATGCCTGCCAGCAAGAGGTGGCTTATTGTATTATTCTCACACCTGTCTCTCATTTGGCACATTAGTCATAATATGCAACATGGCTAATTAGTATTCATGAGTGTGCTTGCTGGAAGTTATTTATTATTGGGATACATTAGCTTGAATAAAAAAATAAAGGAACAAAAGGACGTGGAATTAAGGGCTAAATTGGACCTTTGGCCGTGTACTTTATATGGCGCGTGTCCTTCTGTATTAACAACTCTGACCTTTTTCCTCAATTAAAGGCTGGATTGGATTTTATGGATTTATGAAAGCGGACATGATGGAGCAACTGTAGTGTTATCTGTACTTTGAATTTTTGCTTTTTAATGAAGAAAAGCACATTTTATTTTATGGACAAAAGAAACAAGATGATAAATTACCATATGGTGTCGCCTCACAGCAAGGTTTTGAGCCTGGTTGCTGGTTTGAGCCTCGGCTGGGTCAGTTGGCATTTCTGTGTGGAGTTTGCATGTTCTCCCCGAGTTTTCCCCACAAGTCCAAAGACATGCGCTATAGGTTAATTGGGTAAGCTAAATTGTCCGTAGTGTATGTGTGTGGATGAGAGTGTATGGGTGTTTGCAAGTAATGGGTTGCAGCTGGAAGGGCATCCGCTGCATAAAACATATGCTGGATAAGTTGGTGGTTCATTCCCCTGTGGTGACCCCTGATTAATAAAGTGACTAAGCCGAAAAAAAAAAGAATGAATAAATAAATCTCAAGGATACATGAAATAATTTTTATTACAATGATCTGATAACTCTAATACCTTGCAATGGCAAACTGAATTCTTTCTCTTTGGATTGAGGTTGTCCACAAAAGCACTTTTAGCCAGCTGAAAATGCCAGATGCTAATCTGAAAATACATACTGTACCTGTAGGCACTTAAAGGGACAGTTCTCACAAAAAATGAAAATTTCGCTCATCATTTAATAATTTCCTCAAGTGGTTCTAAACTTTTATGAATTTATTTCTTCCAATGAACAAAAACAAGATATTCTGAAGAATATTGGGGAAAAAAACAGACATTGACATAAATACCATGACAAAAAATACCATGTAAGGCAATGGCTGCTGGGGTTTTTTCCCATCATTCTTCAGTATATGTTTTTTGTGTTGAACAAAAAAAAAAAAAAAAAATCAAACAGATTTGGAAGAGGGAGTTGTGTTGTTGGGGGGGGGGGGGGGGGGGGGGGGGGGGGGGTGAACTATCCCTTTAAGAACACATTTCTTTGCACCAGACACATTTTTACAATCACTCAATATCTATAAATAACAACTACAACAACAACAACTAAAAAGCACTCTAGCACTAAATTCTCTAAGAACAAACAGTTCCTTTGTATAACTAGCACTGTGTGTATTGCCTCTTCTTTTAAGTCGCTTTGGACAAAAGTGTCTGCTATATGACTAAATGTAATGTCAAATGTAAATGTTTGTTTTTGTTGAGACCGTGTTATGGTGCATTTACAAATGTGTTACTAGTTTGTGATTTTGCAAATGTCTAAATTTCTTTGTTTCTTGCCTGCTGGTTGGTGTGATATTCCATTGGTTTGGTTCACACTGAAAGCAGAGAGACCCTCACTGGGGGTGTCTGGTTGTGGCATGATCTTTTGTGTTTGTCTCAACGAATTTGACCAAATGATCATTTACACTATGAGAACAATCTGATCAAATGTGCTTTAAAATTGCCTCAGAAAGTGGCTGAAAGTGGACATGCTCAAAACGTTTTAGACAGTGGCAGCTGGTTGAAAAGGTGTTTTGAAGATTTTTTTTGTTGTATTTTTCTTGAATTGAATGAGTCGGGACCACCGCTGTCTATGAAGGACAAGGCACACAAAAGGACACAAGAAAAAAAAAAGAAAGAAATGTAACTATGCAATTTTAGCTAACTGGTAAAACCTGTTCAAGTAAATGTGCGTAAGAGGAACAAATCTTTGGTTTCTGTGTTTGTAGTTGCAATATAATAACAGACAGTCGTGTATTTTGTTACACACTCCAACAGTTTTTTTCAGAATGATGCTTTGAATACAGACTTCATAGATGGTTCTGCTTCCGTTAATGGGGCAGAATCAGGAACAAGGATAACCAAAGCACTCTCTGCTCATAAACACTCACACGCACATAAACCAATATAAACAAACAGGTGCCATGTTCTTTAAAAATCCCTCCACAGGGGTGAGGAGCAAATTCGGTTTTCTCTGTATGCCAAAATTTGTGATTATAGGCTCAACTTCAAACAACTCAGCATGAGGAACACAACAGGTATCAGTACTTTAAAAAAAACTAAACAAACAAAAAACAAGCCTGCTGTCATCCAGCTGAAAGCCTTGGTAATTTTTACTTACATGCTGAACGTGTCCCAGACTGTTTTGCAACTGTCAGACTTTCTGTTTGTGTCAATTTCCGTTCCTCTTTCTGAAACTTGCTGGCATGCCACAATGTTCTTTCAGCAGTGACCACAGCAAGTCAGCACGAGACAGTGTTGCGTGACATTAATCGTTGGCCTAGAGAGAATGAAAGGATGGCTGCATGATAAGTGAGCTCTGGTCTTTTTTTCCAGTTTGAACCGTATGAAAAAGTGTTTGACTGGAGCACATCTCTGCGGCCCTGTTGGAATGTATTCCCAGACTCCAGATAAAGCATCATGTGACTGCAGAAGTTGACTGTCATAAATCAAACTGGAATGATCCACACCATTCAAATAATTACATGCAAAAGCGTGTGGCTGTTTCTTTAGCTGTGGGTAGTTTGGGACTCTACTCTAAAGTATAATGAAATAAACTCTATTTAAACCCTTTTTTACTTTTAAGTATTTTTGTACCCATTAAGGACCTATTAAATTCAAAGTAAATAATAGTCAGTGACAAAGAATTTCTGAACTTTGACATTTTTATTTTTCTTGAACTTTCTATTAATTAAAAAATTGATTTCTGGAAGGTCATATAGCACTAAACATTTGTAGAATTACTGCTGAAAATTAAAGTTAATTATGTTCAATAAATATTTTGAAATATATTATATTATATTATATTATATTATATTATATTATATTATATTATATTATATATTATATTATATTATCAGCAAGAAGGTCGCTGGTTCAAGCCCCGGCTGGTGTTTGTTGGTGTTTCTGTGTGGAGTTTGCATGTTCTCCCGGGTTTCCTCAGGGTGCTCCAGTTTCCCCCACAGTGCAAAGACATGTGGTATAGGTGAATTGAATAAACTAAATTGGCCATAATGTCTGTGTGGGGATGAGTCTGTAAGGATATTTCCCAGTACTGGGATAATATTCATATATTAATTTTCCTTCAGCTTAGTCCCTTTATTAATCTGGGGTCACCACAGCGGAATGAACCGCCAACTTATCCAACATATGTTATTCCAGCTGTTACCCATCACTGGGAAACATCCATAGACTCATTTACACTCATACACTACGGACAATTTAACTTACCCAATTCACCTATACCGCATGTCTTTGGACTTGTGGGGAAAACCGGAGCACCCGGAGGAAACCCACGCCAACACGGGGAGAATATGCAAACTCCACACAGAAACGCCAACTGACCCAGCCGAGGCTCGAACCAGCGACCTTCTTGCTGTGAGGCAAACGTGCTATCCACTGCGCCACCGTGAGGCCCAATATTATATTATATTATATTATATTATATTATTCATTCATTAATTTTCTTTTCAGCTTAGTCCCTTTATTAATCCCTTTATTATTGTCTTGACACATAAAATAGAAATTTTCAAAAAGAAAAGATATAGAAAGAAATGTATGTATTTATACTTATTTTATGTATATTTTGGAAAAGGCCCTTAAATATATATAAAAAATAATATATTAATTGACTGTTTATTTCACTCTTTGTTAAGATCTTTTATGTTCACAATTTAAATGTAATTTGTTTTTTTTTAATGGATTTGCATCATTTAAGACTGAAAGACTGAATGTCAAGAAATAAAATACATCAAACATATAACTTAAAAGCTTTTTAGCAAAGATAAATGAGCAAAGATAAATGATGAGGGACAAAAATATTCCACCGTGACCTTCATACAACAAAAAGAAAAATGGTGAAATCTGTTGCTTTGAACAAAGATGAACCCCTGGGACATGAACATGTCCAAAGATGAAGAAACACCAAAATCCTGGATGACCCAATCAAATTTTCTGAACACTCATGATTTAGCTTCTATCAGGGGTATTTAAAAGTATGTTATGCCTGTTTAATATTTTATTGCTTTGGCCAAAAAAAAGGTTGTCTTAGTTGTCTTGCCAATCTTTCAACAGTTGGTACAGTTTGTTTTCTTTTTTGCAGCACATGCCTGCTTCTCTATCGAGTTCAAGATTCAATCCACCCAGTTCAGTTCCAATCACTCTGCATTAGTCATCCATCTGTCCCCTTCAAACTCACTCTTTTAATCTGTTAACCGTGCCAAGAATCCAACTTAGGGCAAGGCAATTCATTAAAGGCAATTTTCATGCGCATTTAAATCTCCAAATTTTAAATCTCGCGTTTAGTATTAAATCTCCAGCACCTGCTTTCAGACGGAGCAGCATTCATTACACATAGTCGTAGTTCACTGAATAATGGCAGATAATTTAATACTGCAATAAATAAATAGAAGATAATCATTCTGAGCTTATGACAGCTGTTTGCATAGCTTCTTTGTGGACTACAGCTAAATACCACATTTAATGACGTTTTTACTCTGAACTCATCTCAAAACTTCAGTCAAATGTCTGAAATAAACCCTTCTGTGAGATGATTCAGTAGTTGTGTGATTATTAGTCACATTGAATCAATGAAAGCGATTAAACATTCTGTTTATTCAGAAACTGCTATGGGGATTTCCTGGGTTTCTTATTTGTGGGTATTTTTTAGTTTCATGTGAGAGCGCCCCCTGGCCTTTGGAAGAAATGTACTACTGATCACACAACCATGACACACACACAGCTTTTGCTCAATCAAGAATGCAATTTCATTTGTACTTATTGTGCAGGCCTAAGTAGGCATTATTGCCTAGAATCACTGTCAATCCATCCATACATCTATTCAACTAAGGATGACAAAATAAGTGGGGACAAAATCTAAAAGTTGAAATAATTAACATCGACCGCCATTCTGAACATTGGGAAGTCTGTATTCTGCCAGCATTTTTCTCAATCAATCCACTCCATATAGGACCTCTGACTTATCTAACAAACTCTGCATTTCATCAGCTCTCCTTTGTTAAAAAAGGGGGATTGGGCTGCATTGTTCACATTGTACTAATAGTTATAGACTGGGATGTGTTTTCATTCATTGGGCTTCTCATAGGTTTGCACAAATTACATTAGCGAGGGATTCTTACCTTGCTCATGCCGCGCTTGTGTAATGGTGCGCTTTGATAGGGTGCTGTTGAGATAACAGACAGCATTCCTGTAGATAATGGCTGGCCACAGAGGTAACTGAGCACTTGTGCCGAATGCCTGGTTTCTTCTGCTGATGATGATATCTGCAATGCTGCTGGGAAAAGGATATTTCCATCTGCTTGAAGTACAGGAGCTGCGTCCAGCACTCTCCCTCTCTATCTCTCGAGGCACTGTGTGTTTTGTCAGATTGGATTCTGATGGAAAAAAACAGGCCATATGGCTTTTACTATGAAAGACAAACAAATGGCTCATTTATTTACTATTTACAAGAGCAAGCGACTGATCACTGGAGGTGACAAAAAGAGCTCAGATTAACGAGCTTGTTAGAAGTTCGTGCAGGGAGGACGTTTTTATTATTAATAATTCATTTTCTAGAGGAAGAGTTCATGCAAAAATTAGAATTAAGCCATCATTAACTCACCCTTAAGCCATCCGAGGTGCATATGCCTTATTTAAGATGCATGCAGCCATAGTTTTGTTAATTAATAAGCTCCTCACAGCTTTGTAATGGCAAAGTTTTTGAAGCTTAAAACGTGCATCCATTCATAATAAAAAATAATTTGCGTGTCACCAAATGGGTTAATAAATGATTTCTTGGGTGAATTGATGGGCTTTCATATGTATAGTGATAAATGCAGTAGAACAGAACTTGAGTTGGGACACTTTTTGCTCTGAGAATTTTTGATCCAGACAATATTAGCAAACTGTAAATACAAACATTTAAATTAATGCTTAATATTAATATTAAGACAACACTTTACATGAATGGGTGTTCCTAAGACTGACACTTTTATAATCATGACACGTCATGATTATGAAGCCATCATTTTATGCATGCTTTTGACAACTGTCATCAAGTGTTATTTGATCAGTTTATATGCAAAAATGACATTGTTTGAGATGTCTTTGTTATGACAACTTGACATAAACAAATACGTCACAACCTGTCTTTGTCATAGCAACTTGACATCACAACGACAACATAACTTGTCAAAAATCTGTCATATACATGAGACCATTGTAATTGTATCACAGTGGTCAGAGAATCTTATAATTTAAAACACGGGTGTAAATTGTTTTTAGCTTATCCATTTTCAACCTCAGGGAAATGAAAAAACACATTTGCTTTCATAGTGCTTTCATAATGACCACATACCTTTTAAGGTGTAAGTACAGTACTCTCCAACTACTGACCTAAGATGTGATCATTCATATTGTACTTCAATGTGCTTTAATAGACTACAAACTGTAGTTGCCATCTACATCCTTGTCATTTATTTGAAAGCTTGTGTTTGTTCATTCAATAGCACATGTTCGTCATACTGTTTGTTGTTCCTGCAAACGTAATGTAGAGTGTGAAGACATATCATGGAAATCTAAGCACAAGTAGTCACAAGAGACAACATCTGAAGGCATAAATGTTTAAAAGAACAGCATTTGTTTAAAACAGAAATGCTTTGTATCATTTTCAAAGTCTTTACTGTAACTTTGATTCATTTATTGCACCCTTCCTGAAAAAAAGTCTTACATTTCTTTGAAAACTAACTTTACTGCCCTTTTTTGAATGGTGGTATATCCACTACAGGGCATTTGCTGCATCATATGAAACTAAAATCTGTTCCAGCAAAATAATAAAAAAATAATAATAATGCTTCAGTGTTCATAAAAGTATCATTTGAGCTAATACATGCTACATTAAAAAAAGATATTGGGCGTTAGCACACTGAAGTTATTATAATAAGTCTCCTGGCATGACGAATATGATGTTTGTGACTAATAACATTAGCATATCAGGCAATTTTTCTAATGTCCGCCCATCAAATGTTTGCCTCATAGATGTTGTGATGTCTGTCTATTTTAGTGTCTGGAGCCACATCGACCTGATTAACAAGGTAAACTACTCCCGGAGGCAAAAAGAGTATCTAACCGCTTCTGCATTCCCCTGAACACACACACACACACACACACATAAACACATAAACACACACACACAGTGGATCTCAGTGGAAGAGGCCTTGGAATGCAGCAAATGTACTTCAGTGATGTTATGTATGTTAGGATCTCATGGGGCAAAGATAGAAACTGACTACACATTCACTCAAACATGTAGAGGAAAGGAAACACATAAACAAAAGTAAACACTAAGCAAGAGTAAGCTAATATTGGAATTCTACAAAAATAAATACTGAGAGAAAAAAAAATGGTAGTATTGCAAGACATAAACAAACTTGTTTAACATGCAGAATTTTTTGCAATGATAGAATTCTGAAAATTGTCAGATTTTGCAATTTATAAGCTCAGAATTGCAAAATATCACATAAATTCACAAATCTAACTCCTTGTCTGCATTTCTAGATTTATATTTTACAGTTTTCTGATATCTTGCATTCCAGAACTCCTATTTCACAATTCTGATTTCCTGTTTTTCTGAATTGTGTGAACAAAAGGCTCAGAACAGAGAGAAAAAACTTTTGACTCACTAAATGATTCATTCAACCAACTTAGTCATTTGTGCCAAGCAATTTTGATGAATAAACTCCCAATACTGAGAAGAAAAGACAGAAATGCAAGATATAAATCCAGAATGTGTTTTTTTTCCTTCTGAGATTTATAAGCATGCATCCTGAATTTTCAGAATGCACAACTCACTGACTTTTATTCCATGAATTGTGTGTGTGTGTATGTGGCAGAATCTTGTTCACACACAAGAAAAACTAGCCTAAAAAGTCTCTAATTCTTTAAAGCAAAATTGAAATGAGTGAAAGCAATTTGTTCAGTAGTACATTCAAAAACACCACTATGTGACCTTCAGATCATGACAGAAACTTTCGGCCAGGCAGTGAATTTATAATTGCACACCAGTTAAACATTTATCTTCATTAAGCACGGTGTTGCTTTCCATTTGCTTGTTTTGCTTATCATGATTGAAGCTGCTTGTAAGTGTGTTGCTTGAGTTATTTATTGCCAGCGATATACTGTAAAATAACATCTGCAGTAATAAGGTAAATAAGAAGCAACCTCATCCTCTTTAACTTTATTGGATGAAGAATATAGTCAGTGTAACTCAAACACTTCAATCTGACAGTTTTAGATACAGTTGAAATCAGAATTGTTAGCCCGTCTGTATATTTTTTTCCTCAATTTCTGTTTATTTTAATAACTCATTTCTAATAACTGATTTCTTTTATCATCATATTATCATGCTCTGATAAACATAATTTGGGAAATGTTTGAAAAAGTAAAAGAAATTTACAGGAGGGATAATAGTTTTGACTTCAACTGTACATAATTACTTTTCCATTGAGGACATGTGTAAACCTGTACTAGATAATCTGGAAGGAACACTACGTGTTTATACAATGGACAATACATATCTCAACATCACATACAGAACATGAACCCTATACTCAGACCTGTGGGTCTGAAAACAATGCTCACGCTGCTCACGTCCCATAATTTCCTATATGTACTGTCAATATCTGCATTGTGTGTACTGTGTGTATACCATACACTGTAAGGTGAATGTAAAAGAAAAAGTCATAGTCCTGTGTGTATACTTAACTTAGATATGTATTTAAAATACAAAAGTTTTAAATAGGTGGTAATCCCATGTTACTTTTGAAAATCACATTCACTCAAAAAAATTTTTGCATTTTATTTTAATCTTATTTATTTTATTTAAACATTATTTCCTCTGGGTGCTCTGGTTTTTCCCCACAGTCCAAAGACATGCACTATAGGTGAATTGAATAAGCTAAAATGTCCGTAGTGTATGTGTGTGAATGTGTATGGAAGAGCATCCGCTGTGTAAAACATAAGTTGGTGATTTAATCCGCTGTGGCGACCCTTGATGAGTAAAGGGACTAAGCTGAAGGAAAATGAATGAATGAATGTATATAGCAATTGGGTTGATTGACATTTGGAGAAAAAATAATAATTATGCATGAATTCAAGAAAACTATCAGTGTCAAGCAATTGTACATTAAAGGTCTAATTTTTCTTGTAATTAAAAAAACCAAAACAAAGCAGGCTTACATTAAATCTTTCAGAAAAAAGGCACACAAGCTGTCATTGGGGAGATATCATTCCAAAGGGTATTTGAACTCAAAGTATCTATAATGATGTTAAAAGCATTAGTACCTAAACATTACAATAGTATACCTTTTGAAATTTGAATCACTATATTACAATATTTGAAGTACTAAAATGTAACTTTAAGGTATCAATATAGACCCATGTAGCAGTGACAGCTTGTGCACCCAATTATTTCTGAGTGTAAAATCTTTTATTTGGTATTGTCCTGAAAAACATATATTTCACATAATAGTTGATTACATACTGCGTACTCTTCTTGAAAAAATAATAACTGAATATATTAAAAAAATGCTTTTGCATATTGTGTGTATAATGTGCATATTGGCTCTTAATGCATTGTGTTCCCCTCTTGAGCATCAGTAATCAGTCATTAATATGTTTGACATTCATCAAAGTTATTAATTATTTATGTTGTTATTGTTTAAATTATGCAAATGAAAACCACATCCTATTTTTGGGTAATGTCATTTTTGTGTTTATTAGTATTACAAAGTAATCAAATTATATAAATAGTAATCCAAATGAATAAGTTATTCAAATAATATAGATATAACTACTATATATAACTATACTAAACTTTAGCAATCTCACAGATTCATTACAAATGACTTTTAAAAAAGTGTGTATTTTGTTATTGGTAGTGAAATACACTTTAAAAGTAACATTTCAAACCCTGCCCATGGACAACTTTTATTTAGCAGACCGTTTTGTTCAAACTGACTTAAAAAAGAAGTAGCAAACTCTTGTAAGAGCCAAAAATACGTGTAGCACACAATGCCAGTTTTAGGCATAAAAAGAAAACAAGATTTTTTTAATAACCTAAAACTCATCAGGAAACTTAACCATTAAAAAATCCATTAGTCAAGTGCCTCTGATATTCCTCAATGATTCGGTCACATATTTCAGTGGGATCCTGCCCAAAAAAGAAATTACGAACTATTTGTTGATCCCAGAGGCCCTAAAGCTGGTAAAGCCATTAACTCAGCAGGGAGTTGAGTTGGTGTTAGTTGAATGATTTACTTTTAAAGCGGTTATGTAGATGAGGCAGAAAATGCACATAAAACTATAGTCTAATCTTTCTAAATATACAGTATAAGGATAAAACTGTAGTTGCCAACATTCTTCATATGATCTTATTGTTCTGCAGAAGAAACTAAGTCATACACATTAAACAAAGTTACATTTTGATTGACAGAAAATGAGGATATGACCAAACAACTTCGTGAAATGGCTAAATTTGGTAAATGCTGAAGCATTTCCTTTGCTCACAAGTTTCTTAACCTACAGTACTTGAAGAGGACAAAAAAGAAAGAACTCTAAGCAAGCTACTTTTCTTAAACTCTTACCCTATTAATAGTCTAAAATCCCATTTCAGAGTATACAAAATGGCAACATATTTTTTTATATGTGATATTTAGCAATGCATGCACATTTCTAATGCACCTAACATACAAAAGTTGATCTCTATATATTTTAATTATACTGTTAATCTTATAATAACTGTGATTATCAAATACCAAAATAAACATCTACTTATAATACTTTATATTATAATAATCACTTCAACAAACTTTTAAAATGGGTTTTTGTTTGTCAGTGTTTATGTCAAATGCATTTTGGCAAAATAATATAGAATTTTAATACACATCATTTGGTGGTTATCAGTCATGGGTTATGAATAATGAAAATCATCAACCAGAATTTCAATATTGTGCATCTCCATGAATTAGCATGTTCTGATCACCTGTCGCCGCAACACATCGCACATTATTTTCAGAGTGAACAGACAAATTACCACTAGCTGGAGTCTTGTTGCATCAGCCCTGGATTGGACACAGTATTTGAAAGATCTTCGGAGATGCAAATCCATTTAAGAATCAGACTTTGTTTCAGATTAAATCAAAACCATGTCTTGTCACTTCTCAGTGAAATGTGAAGGAGGTAGGTTCTGATGTAATCGCAAATTTTACATTTTATGCTCATCATTATGCACTACATGAGTAGAGTCGATACTTCAGTGTTGTATGGGGTGAATCAGAATGCATTAGTGTTCAAACGATTAAAGTGATGTGACCACATGTGTCCTTGACCAGCTCTAAAAGCAATTTCTGAAGTGGACCCCATTTAGGCCAGTATTTATTGTTGGCCATTTGGATGAATACCATACATTCCCTGTGCAAACTGTTTTTATAAAACAGAAGGATTTTAGTTTACCTCAAAATGAAATTTCAGTCATTGATCGCTCACCCTCATGTCATTTAAAATTTCTTAAGAAATTAATCTGAGAGATTTTTTTGTCTCTCTTTTGAAAGTCTATTCATCCAAAACACTGACACTGTAAAAAAAAAAAACATTAGACAGCCTAATTTGCATGGATTTAGCTTTTGATCTGTTTAATTAAAGCATATATACAATTAATTTAGGCTTTTATTTTATATTTTTTTTTGTTCAGCGAACAATGGTAAAAGATTTCATATTTGGTCATAAAAGTTCAAGCATGCTTGCCTAACATGCAAGAACCAATGAGGTTGATTCTTGCATGTCATTCATCACATCTGAGCTTCCACATGGACTAATGAGTTTGTTCTTACATGCTAAGCAGGTATGGTTGAGCTTCTGTGTATATTCACTGATTAATGTTAATATGTGAAAGCCAAAATTAATGTTGTTCATTATAAAGTGATTATGTCTTTCCAGAAACCTGACTTAAACTGCTTGACAGATTTATTTTTTTTCATCTCTTTATAAACAAGTTTAGTATAAATAAACTTTTAGAAGAGGCACAGCAATCACTGATTTCATTAACAATATCTTAGATTCTGATGAATGAAATTGAGTAAATGATGACATCATTTTAATTATAGGGTGACCAAAGTACATAAGTGTGTATGCACAAATTAATATTTATTACTATTTATTCAAATTACTAACCATAAGTTCAAGAAGTTTGCCAGCACTATATGAAGTAAGGGGGGGGTGGGGGGTGGGGGGGGTTAGGGAATCTGATTATGTTCTTCAAATTGATTAGACTGTTCTGTGTTGAATACAGATCAATGAAAAACGTTGCACTCGAACACCTCTGGATGCTTTGACATTTAGAGAGAGATAATTGAAGGTCAGTCATATGACACATCATTTTATCGTTGCTGTAAATGCAAGGGTATAAATTAGCCTGATGATATTTCTGAAGACCAATCAATGACCATTACACAGACGCTTTATGGACTCTACACCACTAAAGCAATCAAAATCAATTTAGAGGCTTAAACAGAGTGGCGTGAACTATCCTTCAATTCATTAACCCGGCTGAACATAAGACAAGACTGCTCTAAATTCAATATTATATGAAATATGCTAGCGACAGGAATGCACAAACGACAAAAGAACCCAATGTCATTTACATTTACTGTCATTTTGTGTCTATTCGTTATTGCTATCCGTGTAAAAAATATTTCTTGCAAAATAAAACAGATTCATCAAACTTTGAATACTTAAAATACTCAATAGTACTATGAATTCTTAAAGGTGCCATAGAATGCACTAATGAAATATAGTAAATTGTTTTCTGGTATGTGGCTTAGGTAAGTGCAAGAAATGACCAGGCCCATTTCCAACCCTAGGATTTAGCCCTCATATGATATGGTTAGTTTTGACCATATTTGGAAGGGTCATGGATATTAATGAGCTCCGTAGCTCACACATCTGACAGTGATGTATTTAGAGTTGCATTTCGTGGGTTTAACATATCTGACAACAACCTTTTCATAAACATATGGGTTTTATAAAGTGCATCAATCAATGTTTGATGCCACAGCCATATCAACCTGCAGCCCAAGACCAGTTACTCGCTGAAGCTAAGCAGGGCTGAGCCTGGTCAGTACCTGGATGGGAGACTACATGAGAAAACTAGGTTGCTGTTGGAAGTGGTGTTAGTGAGGCCAGCAGGAGGCACTCAACCCAGGGTCTGTGTGAGTCCTAATGCCCCAGTAAAATGAAGGGGACACTGTACTGTCAATGAGCTGTCTTTCGGATAAGACGTTAAACCAAGGTCCTGACTCTCTGTGGTCATTCGTAAAGAGTAGGGGTGTAACCCCAATGTCCTGGCCAAATTTCCCCATTGGCCCTTACCCATCATGGCCTCCCAATAATCTCCATCCACTGAACTGGCTCTATCGACTCTCTTCACTCCATCAATAGCTGGTGTGTGGTGAGCACACAGGCGTCATTGTCCTGTGGCTGCCGTCGCATCATCCAAGTGGATACTGCACATTGGTGGTGGTGTGGAGAGACCCCCCCTCATGATTGTGAATCGCTTTCGGTGTATATCCATACACAATAAATGTGCTATATAAATACACTTTACGTTACATGTTTGTTACCATATACAAACATAGAAAACTTCACAACATACATTTTAAACTAACAAAAGATACATTTAAACAGACTGCACTCCTCTTCAGGGTGACATTGAATAACTTTACAATCTGTATATCTTGCATTTTGCATTCTGATGAGCTGTGAACACTTCATGGTAATGCATTTCTGCCTGCTTTACAAAACTGCTCAGTTACTCTTCCTTAAAGCTGGTCATGTTTTCAGGATACTAGTTTTACATACTGTACATGGTAAGTAAATCAAGCTTAGATTAACTTAAAAAATAGGTAATGTTGTGGCCAATCAAACGCTGCCTGAGTCTTGTATATTAACAATCGTGTGTGGATCATCAGTTTTGTTAAGTTGGATCATGTTTTGTTTAGATTGGCCTGTTTTGCACCAGAATTTTACAAACACAGGATTTAAATCAGGTAAACAATGGTGTTGAGGCTCATGGTATATAATTTCCATGCACTGAAAGCTTATTATTCAGTTATGCCTAGGTATATCCAGATTTTCATTCTAAGGCACCTTTCAAATTCTAGCACTTATATATCTTAAGTAAAATTGAAACAATTTAATATATTTTAATATTAATAAAAACATATTGGTGACATACAGAAATAAATCACTAATATTTTATCATGGTATCTGTTCTCAAGTTACTCAAGTTATTTTAGGGTTTTTTATTCCCACTGTTGGATTTTTCACATCTGTAACAAAGATGAATACTTGCTACAATGAAGGATTTGTTTATTGTTCTTATTAATATTTTATACTTGCACTATAAATTAGCATTTTGATCAAGTGTAACAGTCATGTCAAAAGAGGGCATTTGATGGCTTTAGTAACTACTGGGGAGAAAGTAAAAGCCATACACTCCCACTATACACACAATTATAATGACAGACACAGAGAGACTGAACGAAAACAGCAAAAACAACAAATCAAGAAGAAGCTCTCTTCCATGCCTAGCGAAGCGTGAAATGGATGTTGGGCGTCTAATCGCCTGCTAATAGGACAGTCGGCTGTAGAAGAGATACAGCACAGAGAGGGACTCAGGGTTTTAAAGTCACCCAGCACATAACTCAGCTTACGCCTTATACAAAGCTGTTATCTCCATCTCTCGGCTCGCCTCAACTGTTTCTGCAGATGGAGGGTTTTCTCAAACTCAGAGATGCTTATTTCCTTCCAGACCCTTTGAAACAGGAAGCCGCTCACAGGCATTGGGTGGGTACGGGTGTTAAAAAGCATGCAAATTGCCGCTTATAGTTGAGGCAAACAAAGCAGCAGGAATTAAACGTGCGGAGGTGACAGACTATGTTATGGAATTCATGCTGTGAAAATGTTGACTTGATAATAAATCCTGTCAGCGAGAGTGGGCCGCTGTCCAAGAGTTTCAAAACTACAATAGGACAGAGGGCCTTCCTTAGTTACGCAAGTAGAAGTGGTATAATTACGGTCACAACGTTAGTTATTTCTAACAACATCAAAATATCAAGGAGTGCTCTCAATTTGATGTTAAGGTCAGTGTTTTAAGCTTTTGAATAGATCATTGTGCCCTCTAGACGGTCACGAGAGTCTGTCTGTGAAAACACTGAATACTCAGAGAAGCTTGCTAAACAACAAACTGAGTTAAAAGCTGTTTTATATGAGTGTAAATTGCGTGTTTCACCACAATATAATATCAATTCTCTTAGCATGTGATATTTGCAACTCAAAATCACTATTAAAACATATAACATTAACTCAGTGAAAATTGCACATCCTTTAATGTCAGTTAGGGCATCCAAAATAAAAAATATACCCATTTCAAATAGCAAAAGATTCTTAATAATTCATTCATTCATTTTCCTTTGGCTTAGTCCTTTTATTCATCAGGGGTGGCCACAGCAAAACGAACCACCAATTTATCCAGCATATGTTTTACACAGCGGATGCCCTTCCAGCTGCAATCCAGTACTGGGAAACATCCATACACACTCATTCACACACATACATACACTATGGCCAATTTAGTTTATTCAATTCACCTATAGCGCATGTCTTTGGACTGTGGGGGAGATCGGAGTGCCCAGAGGAAACCTACGCGAACATGGGGAGAATATGCAAACTCCACACAGAAATGCCAACTGACCCAGCCAGGGCTCGAACCAGCCTCCTTCTTGCTGTGAGGCGACATTGCTAACCACTGAGCCACCATGTTGCCCCTATTCTTAATATTAATTAACATAAAATGTGCAAATCCTCATCAAGAAACAGTTTAAATGTATCGGATAAATTTGGCAAAAAAAAGTGTTTTTTGTCAATGTCATCGTTCCTTTCAAGATGCAATATGAACATTTTTCAAGTATTTCTTGTGGCACTGGCAACCTTTACAAAACTCATGGGTTTTGTCTGTCTGTTTGTTTTAGTTGTTTAGTTTGTTTTAGTAATACATTTTTTTTCTAAAAGTATGTTTATTTCAACCGAAAAGTCCAGTGAGTTGCATTGAACCCTTTCCATTTTATTTGGACAAGATTTATGTGAATTTGGCATCTTATTGGTTGTTGCACATACAGTTGAAGTCAAAATTAGTAGCCCTCCTGTGATTATTATTATTATTTCTTTCTTTTTCAAATATTTCCCAAATTATGTTTAACAGAGCAAGCAATTTTATTTTATTTAGTTTTTCTTCTGTATTTTAATCTAGTTTTTCTTCTTGAGAAAGTCTTATTTGTTTAAACCAAAAGCTTTTAAATTGCACTTTAATCTGAATACTAGTATCTTGAAAAATATATAGTCAACTATTATGTACTGTCATCATGGCAAAGATAAAAGAAATCAGTTATTAGAAATTAGTTATTATGTATAGAAAAATATCTTCTTTATGTTAAACAGAAATTGGGAAAAAATATATACAGGGGGGGCTAATAATTCTTCAACTGTATGTAGGCTAACAGTTTGGAAATTATATGACAACAGTGTCAAAATGGTAACGTTCTTGGAGAGTATAACATATATGTTTACACAACATTTTTTTTGTAAACGTTTCACATACAGGCAACATTGTCATTTTTTTTTTTTTTTTTTGGAGTGAACTTAAGTAATCTATCAAAGGTCAACCACTTGTGATGTTTAGACGTGTTTGAATGTTCACTGCAGTCTGCACCTTATCACTAGTCTGCAAAAAAGAGATTTGTGATGCAGATGAAACGGGGTATTTCAGCAGCATGCAGCTTTACAGTCACAAAGTGGATTGACTGCTCTGAATACCTAAACATGATAAATAAATAAATAAAACAACAGCTTCAAAGCAAACAAATGAAGAAACAGAACAATTTGTTCTTCAAAAGTGCACTGAAGTTACCAAAAACAATATTCAATATGTCTGAGACATTTCTGAAATAAACAGCACAGGCTCTTTGGAGAGACGTGACTCTGTCTATGCTTCTGTTAAATCTGAATACTTTGGTCCAGGTATTGTTCGCTACACTTTTTAGATGACATCCACAAAAGGCTGTTCTTTGTCGTATATGTCATGTATGATAGCCCAGAGACTAAGCCTAAAACAAAAGTGTTAACAAAAACCAATTTTACACAAAACCAAATTTGCATAATGCACAATTTACTTTGTTTCTTCACAAATTTTAACCATTTTTACAAGAAAACTTGCCCTACCATACATCAAAAAAGTCATGCATATGGAGTCCGTTCTTCATACATGGATTACTCAATTAGCCAGTAGTTTCTGGATGCAGACTTGGATTTCTCAGTGATGCAATGTCAGTCACAATAGGGTTAGGGGAGGGGTTAAGTGTGCGCATTAAAAGCATTGCATGCAGCTCAGCTTGCAACTGCACCGAGTCTGCATCCAGACCCCTCTTCAATTAACTGGATTTGGTTATTGAAGATTTGGCATGATTTCAGGATAGTTTCGTTTTTCAAAACTGTTATAGCAACAAGTCTGGTAGCTCTCGAGCAGGCTTATTCCATATAAACAGGATTACATTGTGTCTTTTCAAGCAAAGGTGATACTGAAAGTATGTACCAACTGCTAATATTTTCTTACAATGGCAACCTATGGAAAACAGCAAAATAGTAAAAAAGGAAAATTTTATTAAAAAAAAATACTCTACACTCCGAAATAAAGGTACAAAAACTGTCACAAAGGTTGTCCTCCTCAAAGGGTTTGAATAGAACATTTTTTAGTAACTATGTAGGCCTATAGACTAATTTTAAGATACCAATATGGACTTTTTAGGCAGGGACCAGCAGCTCACTTTTATTTTTATTTTATTTAAAGAGAAACACACACACAAAAATGTGTTTTTGCTTCCAATTAAAAAGAGGCATTTAAAGCATGATATAGTAAGTAGTACGTAAGGTACTTTGAGCTGAAACATGACAGAACAGACACATTCTTGGAAACTGAGACAGTACAGTATATATGTTATATGGTGTAAAAAGCATAATTTTCCCCTTTAAAATTTTTATATATATATAGTAATAACTCAAAAGTACTTTTTGTAAAGAGAAAATAATTACACAGATTTTCTCTTTACAAAAAGTACTTTTGAGTTATTCCCTTTGTGCATACCGTAAAAACAATTTTAACACAAAAGTTTTTTGTTTTACAATTTCCTTTAGGTTCCACTACACGGACACTCCAGAAACAAGTTATTCATTACCAACCAACACCACATGCGAGAAATCCAATGCATTTCAAACACAGCAAAAAGAAAATAGAATGGACCAAATTGAGAGCAACTACTGCATGTGACCCATCATCCACTGCAAATACAGAAGATATATGTGGTATTTTCACATATTTAGACTATGAATCGCAAAGCACACAAGGAGGAGTACAGGAACCACAAAACTCTTAAGTTACGCTCTTCACTCCTCACAAAATCCAGATGATATCTGGTTCATCTTGACATTAAACAAGACACTATCCTGAAATGAAACAGCAGACCCAGGCAGAATACTTTACAATTAATTATAAGAACGATACAGCAACATTGTAGACACTACAGACACTCTTGCGTAATACCTCACACTGACCTTGTTTCCAGAGAGAATTTCAAATACTACTTCATCTCTTTACCTTGGAAGAGAGCTGTATGTTTTCCCTAAACCATTCAAAAGGCTTTGCTCACTCCATTCAAACCACACAGTAGGGTCTCAGTTATGCAATACCTTGCGTAACACAATTCATGGCTTAATTTGCATGTCAATATATTGTATATTGCAGATACTTTTTGAGAATAAGTGACATAGCAGCAGTTTGCAAGATCTGTTAAGCAACAAGACAACTGTAGTTCTGAATTACTAATTCCATTTTAATGACCGTCTTTAAGCAGGCTAAGTGTGCAAATCAATACAAAATTTTCCACAGACTCCATTCACATTCTTGATGAACATTTCATTGCATTTCATTTATGTTAACAATGTTAAAGAGCTTAATTCAGAAAGGCAGAGAAAGTGCTCAAACATACTATTACCATAACCTAATTCATCCAACCTGATCAATTGCACTCAGTGACAGGAAAGCCAAATAGAAATGTTTGACTTTGTTGCTTTGTCATGCTGCAAATGAAGACCCGGGATCTGAGGCATCTGGATGAGATGGTATTAATTATATATGTCGTTTGCTGCAGATTATTTATGAAGGCAATATGCTAAAAGACTAAATTAACAAAAAAAAAAATCATGCGCACAGAACTGCACAACTTTTTAATGAAAAATCTTTCCTATGTAATACCTAAGAATATGAATTTAACCCCTATGCATTTAATTGAAGGTCATATTTAATTCAATGTTTATTTTTCTTGTTTAAATCATGGACCAAGCCCAAAAGAGGAAAACATTTCATTGAAAACAGGTGTGAACTCCTGTAAATGCGCCTCAGGTACGGCAGCTGAAGCCAACGACAGTTACCATGAACCATTCCAAAACATGACTCATATATAATTATGATGACAATGTGCATACACTTACTGAGTTCTGGGGAATATTTAAAAACTTGTATTTTGGGTTTACGATCAAATGAAACCCATACTAACACAACCTCTGAATGGGCTGGACAAGATTAGACATGACTAAGCTATGAAATCAATATGAGTGGTATGTTCTGACCCCGTTTTCACACCTCTGCTCTTTCTATATTTGTCTCACCTGGGAAGAGACTTTCAGCTAATTATTCTACAGTTACAGGAGTGTCTCTGACTGCACTCTGGTGACCATATATATTGGTTTTTAATAGGGTCAAAAATTGTGAAATCAAAATTCCCTTCATCTTTTGACATATAGTTCATTGTACTATAAAAACATCTTTCAGAACTCATAACTCTATCATTAATCTAAAAACTACGTATGTTGGAGCCAATCTGTCAAAATAACAAAACAAGAGCAACGCCTACTTCTACATCGCTGCCTGTTTAGCTCCGCCCACCAATTCACACATACTGTAGGTAAATAACAAAATGCAGGTCTATGCAGAAACCAAATGATAAAGATGGCTATATGAAAACAAGATGCTGTGCAGTTTCAATTTGTTTTAAAGCACTTCAGTCTTTGAATTGTCTTCCTTTTGATCGCAACATTGAAGGAAAAGCTGGATGAACTTTGCAAGGCACAATATGAATCTGCAATGAAAATATGATGTTGTGGTGACTATATTGCACCACAGAGTTATGATTGTTTTGTCTGTTATTGCAGACCATTTGATATGCATTGTGTATTTAAGCATTTTTAACCTAAATTATAGCAGCGTCCATCCATGCAGTCTATCAAACATACACACGGACGTTTACATATGTGGCCAAACAGCTCTTTTTCATCTTTTGAACCTAATCGTAGAAGCAAAGCACTGAAACGCTTTAAATATGAAAAAAACTGTTAGAAAATGTATAGTAATCATACCAGTTGCCATTTTCTTTTAAGTCTGCAATCCACATCTGTTCAGATGGTGTGTCCCAATGAGGGGGTCAAAACAGGACAGAAAATAGCCTATTATACATATTATGTGTATTTTTTATGTAAAAATCTTCATAATAGTATAAGTGAATCTCTGAAATCAGTAAAAATATATAAATGCACTTCATGGCCCTTTAAATGAATCATTTAATTGTGTATGTACTATATATGCTATCTGTGCATAGAGAACCCACACATGTTTTGTTTGTCCATCAATATTACATATGCATGCATGTTTACTGTACAACTCCTGCTACCATGATTATAATCAACATCCATCAAAACTTTACTAGCGCAATGCTGGTTTGCTTCATGCACTGAGATATGTCTAGTTTTTGTTTCATTTGGCCAGAGGTTTCTGGACAAACATTTTTGTGTTGAACAGGAATGTTGATTATATAATTCGCAAATGCGTGACGTGACGATCAAAAACTAAGCATGTTTATCTGTTGCTTAAAAGAGGGGTGACACAGTGGTGCAGTGGGTAGCACAGTCGCTTCACAGCAAGAAGGTCGCTGGTTCAAGCCCCGCCTCGGTCAGTTGGCATCCCTGTGTTCGCATGGGTTTCCTATACAGGATAGTCCAAAGACATGCGGTACAAGCGTGAATGGGTGTTTCCCAGTACTGGGTTGCAGCTGGAAGGACATCCGCTGTGTAAAACATATGCTGAGTAAGTTGTCGGTTCATTCCACTGTGGTGACCCCTGACGAATAAAGGGAAGTAGTAAGTAAAATGATTAAAAACAGGTTGATATGCTAACTAGTACTAATTACTTTTTTTGCAAATTTGAAAAAAATCATCCACTAAACAGAAAAAAATGATTGACTCAATAGGAGTAACTGTTGCTTCAGTTGATGTGACAAGAATATCGTTATTAGTAAAATACAATAATCAACATTGCATGAATAAACAAAATTATGTTAGCTGAACAAAATATTGTTACTGAGAAGAACTAAAAGGTTCTTACTGCATCTAGTTGCCTTGTATTTTATGTTTTCTGAACAATTTAGATTTTACAGTTTACTAAATGGGTAATATAGGGGCAGCACGGTATCGCAGTGGGTAGCACAATCGCCTCACAGCAAGAAGGTCGCTGGTTCGAGCCCCGGCTGGGTCAGTTGGCATTTCTGTGTGGAGTTTCCATGTTCTCCCCGTGTTTGCGTGAGTTTCCTCCGAGTGCTCCGGTTTCCCCCACAATTCCAAAGACATGCGGTATAGGTGAATTGGGTAAGCTAAATTGTCCGTGGTGTATGAGCGTGAATGAGTGTGTGTGGATGTTTCCCAGTGGTGGGTTGCAGCTGGAAGGGCATCCGCTGCGGAATATGCTGGATAAGTTGGCGGTTCATTCCGCTGTGGCGACCCCAGATTAATAAAGGGACTAAGCTGAAAAGAAAATGAATGAATGAATAAATGGGTAATATAAGTGGATGGTACTATACATTTTGTCATCTGTTTCTCAATATGGCTGATTCTCTGTAAAAGAAATGCTGGGTTACAGACAATTCCTTCATGTTGTCCCAACACAAATAAAAGTAATTAAAAAAAGTTAAGTTAAAAAAAAATATTTAATTAACTTAACAAATTGATGTGGGTTGAACATAAAACTAATTATTTCCTCCTCCACATCCCCCCCCCTCCAAAAAAACCTCAAGAATTGTGTTGATTCAGCTAATTTTAAATAAGTAGTTTGAACAAGCAGCACAGATAATTTTTTTAATGTTGTTAAAATTTTCTACACCTCTGAGTTCACAACACGTCTGTCTTTAAAGGGTTAATACTTATTGTTCAAAAACAGTTTTCCTATGGTATAAGAATACATTGAGCTTTTACCTCTGAACTAAAAGATTGGGCTTCATACAGGCTTCATCAATCATTTACTGGGCAGGATATATTTGAAATCAGATTAAGACATCACATATGATTCACATATACCAAAGAAAGATATATAGACATAGTCCAATAAAAGCTGTAAGATGTCTGGGAATTAATGAAAGGGCTGTAAAGAACACAGGACAAAAAAAAAAAACACTGAAAGTAACACTGGTCTATTGCACTGCAAGAGGCCCTAGTTGCAATAAATCTTCTGAATTCTGTCTAAAATCCAAACCAGGATTAACTTGTTTGGTGGGTATGACGTTTACAGCGCTTCAGTCCAACATCTGTTATAGGAAAACTTGTAAAACAGCTATGTAAGCTTGAGTCCATCGATGAAACATCACACAACTTCTCCTCCACAGTATTTCTAATTATCCAAGCCAGTGAGCTCATCCTGAGGCTTAGTGCTCCAACTTTTTCACTAATGCCATTATTTAGACAAGACTTTCTCAGTCAACATTCAGTCACTGGTTTCATATTATTATCCCACAGACCCTGCAATGACACCCAGACATGTGCTTTATCTAATGGCTTGAGTAGGGCGATTACAACGTTTAGACACCAGACCTGCAGATATCCCAAACGGACATCCAGATATACCTGATATGGCACCTTTTATCCCAGAGAGGTGATTCGTGCCTATCACAGCAACACGTCTATGATTGGACTGTGCCTATGTTGTCCCATGACAATGTGTGGCAAATATAATTGCTGACCTACATTTGTGTTATACTTAGACATACAGCATGGAATCTCAAGCATTACTCTGTGAGAGAAAATGCTGGCTACTTGTATTTACATGTTATTAAATCTACTTAATAATGAGCATTTGCTATATCATATAGGATATTCTATATATTAATGTTTTTTTTTAATACCTTTCAAAAATCTGTCCACAAGCAGCAAATATGCTTACCTCGCAGAATAAATATTATTTTTGAAGTGCATTATGGGACTTCAATCTCATTCATTCATTCATTCATTCATTCATTCATTCATTCAGTCCCTTATTTATCAGGGGTCGCCACAGCAGAATAAACCACATTTTTCAACCCAGGCTCATTCTGAAAATGTACCGCTATATACATTTCTGGAAAGCAGCCGGAGCCCGCTGTGTACGCTTTTTCAGATCTTAAATTTCTCTCGCGAGTGCTATCCACGCCTGCTGTTCTCGTGTAAATCCACCAGAGGCTGCTGTCAACTGTCTGACTGACCAATGGACTGACCCACCCTTCTCCTTCCCTAAACCCAACCAATAGTGTTTTCAAAAGCCCCGATTGACCCGCTCACCAACTTCCGAAATCCAACTGTCAGTTTTAAAAAGCAATCCAGTAAAAGAAAAGCCCTTGCCTGATTTTTACCACATTTTCAAATTTTACCACATTCTCACCCTGTTATTTACTTGTTTATTTTATCTTTTGGCTTCTGTTTTTGTCTTACTTCTGGAACTGTTCTTCGCCGGACTCGAACCCCGTCGTAGTGGTCAACTCTTCTCTGCGACGACGTACGTGGCGAGCTACTGGGCAAACTGGTAACAGAGAAAAGGCCGTCCATACGGAGGTAAGCGGTCAGCTAGTAAGTACGAAAAGGAATGGCGTCATACCCCCGTAGCATTCGTTTTAAAGAAGAAATGCAGCCATACGTACTTCTGGCTACATAATTTGCGATCTCCAGAAATGTATATAGGGCTACGTTTTCAGAATGAGCCTGTTGCATTTTTTGATGTACTTATATATGTACTTAAGTATATGCTTAATAGATTTGTTTTGAACATTTTTTGGAATAAAATAGATAAACACTCCAGAATAAAATTCTTTTTGGAGTAAAATAGATAAACACATGCTATAATTTATAGCATGTTGTATGTCCTTAATACAATACTGCTTAATCTCAGAACAAAAAAAAATCTTAAATAATAAATTGCTCACAATCAGTGTTAAAAGTTTGTTTCTACAGTTTTAGGATATTTGGATCACTTAATGTTATAATTACACATTTAGTAGCAGCCAAAATAAATACTATAAGACAGATTTTAAAGTGACCTTCATATAACAAAAAAGGAAAATGTTATTGGGGCCTCACGGTGGTGCAGTGGATAGCACGTTCGCCTCACAGCAAGAAGGTCGCTGGTTCGAGCCTCGGCTGGGTCAGTAGGCGTTTCTGTGTGGAGTTTGCATGTTCTCCCTGTGTTGGCGTTGGTTTCCTCTGGGTGCTCCGGTTTCCCCCACAAGTCCAAAGACATGCGGTATAGGTGAATTGGGTAAGCTAAATTGTCCGTAGTGTATGAGTGTGAATGGATGTGTATGGATGTTTCCCAGAGATGGGTTGCAGCTGGAAGGGCATCCGCTGCATAAAACATATGCTGGATGGGTTGGCGGTTCATTCCGCTGTGGCGACCCCAGATTGATAAAGGGACCGAGATGAAAATGAATGAATGAAAATGTTATTTTTAATAAAGCCCTTAATGTATTAAAGTGCATTCATTCATTCATTTTCTTTTCGGCTTAGTCTGGGGTCGCCACAGCGGAATGAACTGGCAATTTATCCAGCATATGTTCCACCCAGCAGATGCCCTTTCAGCCGCAACCATCACTGGGAAACATCCACACACACTTATTCACACACATACACTACAGACAATTTAGCTTACCCAATTCACCTGTACCGCATGTCTTTGGACTTGTGGGGGAAACCGGAGCACCCGGAGGAAACCCACGCCAACACGGGGAGAACATGCAAAATCCACACAGAAATGCCAACTGACCCAGCTGAGGCTCGAACCAGTGACCTTCTTGCAGTGAGGCGATTGTGCTACCCACTGCGCCACCGCTTCGCCCCAGTGCATTCATTATGTCTAATTAAAATGAGTGACATAGCCTCCACCATAGGTTAACATGCAAGCTCTTCAGACATATACAATATACAAAACGTCTGCTCTGTACGCAAAAGTCAACAGATTACATAAATGGAAAGTTATCATTAAATCAGCTCGCCTAAACTTAGCATAAATCTTTCCACAGCTTGAAGCATTAAGCCTAGTTGGATTTGTGGCATTGTGTAATCTGGAGAATGTTATTACAACTGTAAACTTTGACATACGTGTTTATAATGCTCACATCTAGCTTTATGAAATGTAGTTGTTGACTTTCACGAGTATAAATTATTTATTAAATTAATATCGAACGCTTATGGACGACGTTAAACACTCATAAAGCACTCCAAGCACATACTGGTCCTCCTTCTCTGACATTACTTCAGATATTTTGCAGATAAATTCTGAACACTGCCAGGAACATCCTTCACTTTTCAAAACTATCTAATCAAGTCACATTTCCCCCCCCTTCCCATTTCCTCTAACAGAATAAGAGGAAAAGTAAAACTTGTGACGACCATCTATGGAGTGGTGGGTTTGTTAAACTCTGAAACTTCAAAAAATGAGAAGACAAGCAAAGCTGTTATTGCCTCAAATAATCACATCTTGTGCACTGCACGGACTACATCTAAAAAGCTATTATTGCTTAAGGGAGATTTAAAGAAGTGTGATGTCCTATGCAAATTTTGTAAGTAACAATTTAGAAATTACACATATAGGTCTCTATGGGGGGCATGGTGATTGGAGAAAACATGAGTTGATTCATTTTCAGTGATTGAGTTCACTTGAAATGCTTTTCTTGTCTTGTTTCTAGTCCAAGTTTCTAAAAATTCTTAAATCAAGAAGAATTTTCAGACAAGCAAAACATATTGTCTTGTTTTCAGAAATAATATGCCAAAATGAAGCGAAGTTTTCCTTAAAACAAGCAAAATAATCTGCCAAATGGGGTAAGAAAAATAATCTAATGTAAAAAAAAAAAAAAAAAACAAGATTATTTTGTTTGTTTTAGGGAAAAACTGACTTAATACTGGCATATTATTTCTGAAAGCAAGACAATATGTTTTGCTTGCCTAGAAAATGCTTTTTGATATAAGAGTTTTTAGATAATTGGATTAGAAATAAGACAAAAAAATTTAAGTAAGAAAAGCCCATTTGATTGGATCATTTTTGTAGTAAAAAAAAAAAGAAGCTAATATTGTGGAATGGATTTAATCTTCAAAACATGGGTACATTTGCAATGCATATAGAGTGAGACAAAAAGGTGCTGACAAAAGTCCACACAAACACAGCCAGTTATGTCTTAAATGAACATACGCTGTAAAAATAAATGCTGGGTTTTACACAATACCTTCATGTTGTCCCAACACAAATCGATTAAGTAAACTTAATTATTTTTTTTTTACAAATTTAAATGGATTGAACACAAATCAATTAAGTTATCCCCGAAAAAAAAAATCAAGAATTGTGTTGATTCAGCTCATTGTAAATAAGTAGGAACATTGAAAATTAAGTCTTACAGTGATAATGTAATTCAATGTTAAAGCTAATATACACAATAAAATCATTCACTGAACATCAATAATAACTTTACATATAATCGATTTATATTCATTTCAAGACTGTGTTTACAATTGACTGCATGATTCAGTTTCTGTACAGCAGGCACATTTTTGTCTCTTATATCTATGCTAATGTAACAGATCTGGCTGCTTCCTGTCATGCATTGTGAAGTTTCTTGTGGGTCCTGACCACATGCTTTCATCAATACCCTAAACACTGCACAAATAGAGAGATGCTTCTAAACTTACTAATTAGTCTGATACAACTTTTGAAAAATACTGTTTTTTTAGTGCACTTGTGTACAAACTATATTATCAGCATAAAAAAAAAAATCAAGCAAAAAAAACACTGATATAATCATCAAAACCACTTCTGAGCAACCACTTTTCAAGTTTGGAGACCTGACACGAGCTATTAAAGTTGCTAATGTTCTTCATAACACCCACATATCCGCTTTTTTATCACACTTTGCGTTGGTATAAAACACAAATTGTACTATTGATAGTATCTGTAAATCGTTGTTTTTCCATCGGTTTTCTGATATAAACAGTGACCAGAGACGTTTTTCTTGATAATCAGATAATCTTGATAACTGCTGAACCGATAAACATAGTGATTGTTCAAAGAGTTAAAAAAAAAAAGCATGAAACCTCATGTTCTTTCATAAACTCTTGCGTGACTGTGAGTTTGCATCTGTGAGTACACTGCTTACACAAATAATACAAAGCTGGTGAGTGACAGGGCTATTTCCCCCTACGTGCCTATGTTTATTAATAATGTAGCAATTAGTAATTTGAAAAACCCAATGCATCATTATGACCACTGAAGACTAAGCAACCTGCCAGTCTCACAGTGCTGGTTCAAATTGAGCATGGCTTCAAATTTATTATAAGTCACTTCCTGTCCACCTATAAAACTCTTCCGGCCTGCCACTCCCACAGAATTTACAGTCGGGATGGTCATCCCAAGACAAAACCAGTGCAAGCAGTCCATGACCCCTGCTTTGGGTGTGCCTGAGGTCAACTGGGTTTAAAGGGAAGACCTATAAATTGCAGATATAATGACATTGTAAAAGGGACAGGAGATCAGGATGTTCTGCTTGCTCAGCCTGGTCTCCATGATAAAGCTATAGATATGCCAGTCAACAGACTTTTGTGAAATAATGATAATGATAATGATTTTTTTCAAATATATTTTTATAAACAATTTATTAATATTATTAACACTTAATAATATATATTTTTTATTACTTTTAGCATATCTGTTTTTGATTTTTGAATAAAGTATGTTTTGTGCTTCAAAATATTCATACGTTAAATCAAATGCAATACATAAACACATAAATCAAATGCAATTTTGCAGTTTCTGTGTGCCTGAAAGATTTAGCTAACAAACTTCTACTTACAAAAAGCTAAAACCATCACATGACTGTGTGCATAGGTGCGTACATGCCATGTTGTAATTATGGTAATTACAGGATTTCAACTTAGACAAAAAAGTCTTCCTAGAATGTAATTATACTGTGTTCACGCCATGTTGTAATTTTGCACAACACATGATATTCTGAACTGCTCGCATCCTGAGACTTGAAATGATGCATTTCTACCTTTAAAGCAAAGTGAATGTGTAGCGGTCATGTGGTACAAGTAAGAGCTCCTAAGAGAGTTGTAATTGTGAGTTCTACGAAAATATTGATGACTTTTATTTTATTTTTTTCAAGCTGGGACCTTTTAATGATGGTAATAATATATGTGAATGGAATTTGGAAATGGAAATGGAGGACTCCTGACATTTGCAGATTAATCCATGTCATCCCAAAATAATGTAATTATGGCCAGAACTCATACAATTGCAATCACTTCTATACACATCATCTAGTTGCTGGGTTATCCCAAGGCTCTGTTCTTGTACCAATTCTCTTTTCCATTTACAAGGTATATCATGTTTTTTTTCCTATTATTGCTGTGCTGGTAACACTCAACTGTACCATTCCAGCCTGATGATCTAAAATTACAGTAGCTCCTCGAAATTAACAATGTTTGGCAGACATTATTTGCTGGATGAAAAAAAACATCCCCATCAACTCAACCTTGCTAAGACAGACTGCTTGTGATCATATAGCTAACTTCCCCCTTCATCACAGCCTATCCATCATGCAGAGCACATTAACTATAACTCCTTCCAGGACAGCCAGGAACCTTGGTGTTTTGATTGATGATCTTCTGACCTTCAAAGGTCATACTGCTAGAACTGCTCACTTGTGCAGATTTTCCTTGCACAACTTAAGGAAGAGCATTCATATCAGAACATGCTGCTCAAGCTGTAGCCATTAGAATGTGTTAACAATGAGAAAAGAGCACAGCAGAATGGCAAAACAAATTCAGTTTGAATGGTTTAAGCCTTAGAAAGCAGCTGCCTATCTAGGTATTATGCAATGAAACAGCTCACTAGGTTTTGGACAAGAACCTGAGTGTGACAAAAGACAGCAAAAACAAGCGTATTATCATCATTTCACAAAAATAAACACAAAATAATAACAGCATGTCTTATTTTAGCGAGTTTCTTTTTTCGACTGTAAAACTGGATAACACTCTGCGATGTTTTGTGCATACAGACTGCTGGCAGATGTTTTATGGAAAGCAGGAGAGACTATCTGCTAAGAGATGTTGGAATGCATTCAATCCAGACAGCAGGCTGGATAAGGTGAACGTTCCAGTCACTAGTTTTTATGGCCATCAGATCACTATAATTCTTTCATTATTTCAGCCAAAAAATTCAAAAAGTAACATCATTAGCCTAGTCTTTTTTTATAATTATTATTATTATTATTTTTTTAAAGCAATTACCAGAGCTGAGGACAGAAACTTTCTTTTGTCAAATGTAAAAACTAAATCATACCACTGTCATCAGTCTAAAATACATTACTTGAATGTTGTATGCAACAGTATGCATCTAGAAGAGTCTAACTAATGCTTACAAGGACATTTTCCTGTGACTTATAAAACAAGGATAGTACAACTTCATATGTTGTCATCCCAAAATGACGTATATATGGCCAGAACTTATATACACTTGTGACCACATTATTAGGTACAACCATTTAACTTCTATACACATCATCTAGCTAATGGGGTACCCCAAGGCTCAGTTCTTGTGCCAGTTCTCTTTTCCATCTTCAAGGCATAACATGTTTTTTTTCTATAATTGCTGTGCTGATGAGACTCAACTAAGCTGAACTGAGGACAAAAACTTTCTTTTGTCAAGTGTCAAAACTGAATCATATCACTGTCATGAGTCTAAAAAGACATTATTTGAATGCTCAATGCAATGGTATGCATCTAGGAGAGGCTAACTAATGCTTACAAGGGCATTTTCCTGTGTGAGTTATAAAACAAGGTCTTGGTAAAGTTGCTTCACACCACCCTAGGCATAAAAAGGCATATATAAAGGAATCTAGAAATAATTATATAGGTCAACCTTTAGTCTTCATTCCACATCCTGTGCTATAGTGAAAGTCAAAGTTAGTGGTTCAACACATCCTGCACAATGTGATCTGCCACCATTATTTAAAAAAAACTTGATAGATAAATTAAAGAGACATTTAAAAAAAGAACAAACTTAAAAGTAAAACATTTTACTGCTCTAGTTTATCCTATACCTGTTTTGTGTCTTAAATGTTTTCATTCATCTACAGTGATGGCAAAAAGTATTTAGACTATTAAGCCACCAAATACCTAAATACTACTGTAGTGCATTACAAAATATGCCATCAGTGGCATTACATACAGACATGTTTTAGTATTTGAGAGGATGGATGGATGGATGGATGGATGGATGGATGGATGGATGGATGGA
>CAIGQW010055024.1:10932083-10960100 GCA_903798125.1 Danio choprae | reverse complement strand
GATGGATGGATGGATGGATGGATGGATGGATGGATGGATGGATGGATCACATACATTGACACATCCAAGAATGATCAAATGTGGTCAGCTAACGAATTACTTTTTTAATGACTTTTGCAACAGTTAAAAAGTAGACAACGCTTAAAATATTACAGATCTCATTTAAATCTCCATTTAGCATTATCTAAATGTGACTGTTTGGAAGAAAAAACCCTGCAGGACTTCTTAGATGTTTGCTAAGATGTTGTATTTCTGTTGGATTTTACACCAAAAAACATTACCATATTCCAAAGGACCAAGACCAAATGAAAAAAATTAAAATCTGTCACTACTCAGTTTTTTAATGAAATTCCATTTTTTTTTTTTTTTTAATCAAGTAATAGTCCTTATTTAATTGCTAAAAATAATATACAAGAGATTCTGTAAACAGAACATTTATTTTTATGCCTTCGGTATTACGGTCATTATTCACAAATGTAATTTGATGCACTGTGGCAAGTTCCATCATGCTCTGTCATTGCTTCCTTAATGATCCATGTCTTGTGACCTGTCAAGAAAATATTTGTTCTTACAATAGAACATTCTATTTTGAAACAAATGACATGAACATCTGAGTTAGTTATCTTTCTTGGTTCAGCAAGTTCTCTACAACATCAACATGAAATCAAATTGTGTTTGGGGTTGGAATGTAGCTGGGGGTTACCACAAGATTTCTAAAGTTTTATTTAAACATAATTAAATAAATAAATAAATAATGGGCGGCATGGTGGTGCAGTGGGTAGAGCTGTCGCCTCACAGCAAGAAGGTCGCTGGTTCGAGCCACGGCTGGGTCAGTTGGCATTTCTGTGTGGAGTTTGTATGTTCTCCCCGTGTTCACATGGGGTTCCTTCGGGTGCTCCGGTTTCCCCCACAAGTCCAAAGACAAAATATAAGGCTATAGGTGAATTGGGTAAGCTAAATTGTCTGTAGTGTATGTGTGTGAATGAGTGTGTATGGGTGTCCCCCAGTGATGGGTTGCAGGTGGAAGGGCATGCGCTGCGTAAAACATATGCTGGATAAGTTGATGGTTCATTCCGCTGTGGCGACCCCTGATTAATAAAGGGACTAAGCCAAAAAGAAAATTAATGAATGATAAATAAATAAATAAATAAATAAACAAACTATATTGCAATCAATGTAAATGATAATACCAATTATGGTTACTCACCCAATAAATAGTTAACTATTGTAAAAAGCCCTAAAGAGTATATGTCATTAAGGTCATTGGTGCATTTTAAAATGATACAATATGGCGCAAACTCAAAATGAAACTGAAGTTTTGAGATAATTGCCATACTATATTTCCATACTGAATTGCATTTTGTCTGCTCTCCTCTATTTATTTGCATATTCAATTATAACTGGTCTTGTCTCTCTTCTGTGTATTTAAATATCTAGACACATCTCTACTAAAAAAGCTACTGGGTTTAGTCTTATGTGCAGGTGCTCAGTGTCACTTCAGTGACAAAACAGCTTTGATAAAACCTTTCAATGACATACACTTCTAATCATATGTATTCTCTTCAGGAAATGCAAATATGAATACACAATCAAAGCATTGATTTCCAGGAAAAGCATCATTGCAATTTATTAGGCCACAGCATATTTTCGAAGTTCTAGTCCAAAATGTTCCCATTTACGTTCTTTCATCACAAATGTGAAGAATTATAGGAATGTAATGATTGCGGCGTTTCATCTCAGCGTTGATCTCTGCATATGTTTAGTTCACTAATGCAGGTGTTGCAGCTGGAGTCACATTTAAACAGATTTTAACAGCCCCACTTCTACCGAAATTAAACAAACG
Source organism: Danio choprae (assembly GCA_903798125.1). Lineage (NCBI taxonomy): Eukaryota > Metazoa > Chordata > Actinopteri > Cypriniformes > Danionidae > Danio > Danio choprae. The sequence goes on along the minus strand of CAIGQW010055024.1, from coordinate 10,958,257 downwards.
ATCCAGGACTTTCATATCTAAGCTTAATACTTCACTCAACTCTCATATGCACGAACACAATTCTATACTCCCAAGTGCCAAAGGTTGAAAGCTTTTAAAAGGCTTATGGCTAAATGCTAAAATGTTTCACATTCACAGGCCACCCTGCTGTATGGTGAAGGCCTCTATGTTCAATTAATATGAGGACAGCTTATCTCTGGATGCTCTTTTTCTCAGAACAATGGACCATTCTGAGATGAAGAGACTGGTTTCATTTCAGTGCTGGGACCCTGTCGTGTGTGAGGTTCTCAGACGGAAAAGATGAGCTACAGCTAATTGGACTTGCACAGAGAGAAAAAAGAAGAAGAAGAAACAGCATTTCCTGCATTTTGTTGCTGTTTACTTTAATCCCCTAGTACCAGTTTTTCATTTGCTGTTGTTGTCATGGCCACTGACTGCTTTGCTCACCTGTTTCTATTTGATTGTTATCCTTATATATCCTTGTTGGCTGCATCCGAAATCGCATACTTCCATACTATATAGTATGCTAAAAACAGTATGCGAGTTGAGTAGTATGTCCAAATTCATAGAATTCGAAAAACTGTATGCAAGAAGTACTCTACTTCTGGCGAGATTCTAAAGTGCGCATCCGATGGGCGCTACGCTATCCCATAATGCACAGCGAGAGAATTCATGAATAGGAGTGAAGCGATGCAACTGACATGATGATCCGAGTTCCATTCCTACTACTCACATTCATACTATATAGAGCATACTTTTCCAAAGATCGAGTAGTACATTTAAATTCAAACGCAGTACCTACTGAGTAGTAGGCGATTTCGGACACAGCATTGAGTTTTATCACTTATTTGTATAGTATTAATTTTATGTGAAATTGTTTTGTTTTTGCTGTTTAGTCACATTTTATTGACTTCATAGTTTAGGTTTTTGAAAAAAGTAGAATAGAAGTAAAATAAAGTAAAATATCTGTAAAATTATTCTTCTCTCCTTGTCTGGCTGATGCACTGCGGCATATATTTGTTTTATTAATCTCTTAATAAATCTTAAAAGTGATAAATAATTGTAATTTTTTTGTATAAAAGAGCAGCAGAACCCACTATAACAATAACTAAGAAACCATAACTACTTTAAGTCTCAGAACCTTTTTTCTTGAATATTTTTTTAACAATTGATAAACCTTTCAAAACACACCAGATACGAGCTCCAAGGTTGTTAACTGGTTTGGTTCATGATTTGTAAATCTTTAAATGAAGACTTTTTATTTACAAATGTGGAAAATACTGGGCCTCACAGTGGCGCAGTGGGTAGCACGTTCGAGCCTCGGCTGGGTCAGTTGGCCTTTCTGTGTGGAGTTTGCATGTGTTGCATGTCCCTGTGTTGGCGTGGGTTTCCTCCGGGTGCTCCGGTTTCCCCCACAAGTCCAAAGACATGCGGTATAGGTGAATTGGGTAGGCTAAATTGTCTGTAGTGCATGAGTGTGAATGGGTGTGTATGGATGTTTCCCAGAGATGGGTTGCAGCTGGAAGGGCATCCACTGCGTAAAACATATGCTGGATAAGTTGGTGGTTCATTCCGCTGTGGCGACCCCAGATTAATAAAGGGACTAAGCCGAAATGAAAATGAATGAATGAATGAATGAAAATACTTCAGAAAAAGTGAGAGAGCACTAATACACTCTTAGAGTTATTATTATATTTATCATAAACAATCACTGAAACTATCCATCTGGTGTATGTAATTACTATAGATGAAAGTGACTAAAGAAACCACCTCACTGTGCAGCATTTCAGACTTCACAATGTCAGTCAACGTTAACGTCAGAGTGTGATGGTTTAAAAAAAAAAGGCAATGGAGTTTCTGACAACAAAACCTCCACTTCAGTAGGCATTTTTTTTTACATGCTCTGGTTTCTGGAAATCAGTTCCTGATCACATCATGCATTATTTTAAAAATGGCAAGCGATGATTAATTGGGACGCAACATGAAATCTGTTTCTAGTTGATGACATGACAAGAACGCAGTCGAGTCAAGGCAAGTCAAAAACACACAATCTGAGACAGTGACAGATAAAAAGCATTGCGTAGTAGTCCAAATCTGACATTTGAGGCATTTCTGATGGAAACTCATGCACAATTATCCCTGTGTGCACTCGGAGAGCTCACCTCAACCTACAGCAAACCTCTGCCTTTACTCTTTCTGTACAGAGAGGACCTGCAACAAATGGCTCACTGCTATTTATAAATGCTGGAAAGGTGCCAGTAACACAGCAACAAAAACAACCTTTCGCTGTTGACGAGTCATGAAATCCAGAATATCGGGAGGGTCAGGAGTTTAACGTGACTGGGTGTGGCCGCCTCAAGGAAGTGTCTGATAGACAAGGAAATTCAGGAGAAAATGGGAGATTTGCCAATTTCCCACAACACAGAGAACCGAAAACATGCGCACAATAAAAGACTGGCCTTGTATCATTGCCTCTGATGTGAAAAGGACCATTTTGAAATATCGTTTTATGGTTTATGTCCTTAAATCATTGCCCATGCTTATTTCTTATCACCGTTTATACGCTTAATGGATCGTCTCAGTTCAATGACCAAAACATTAGATGTAATTATTTGACGTGGCTTGAATATGTTTCAATTGATTGGCGAAACAAAAGGGAACCACTTAATCTGTCCCCACAGGCAGACACTCGATTCGAACCCCAAAAAATCTATATGCAACATTTTGAGATGAATAATGAAAATCAAATAATGTAGGTTGAGAGGCTGAGGTAGAGGCGCATTCATAATGTATGTCCTCACGCATAGCCTTTTATGAAGTCCATTCTCATCTTTAAACGTCGGAAATTTATTCATTGCTCTTTCATTTCAGAGTGAGACAAATATTGGTGAAGACGCCGGGAGTGGCCCTGTTGACGGTACGTTCCCAGCCCAGGTCGACTGCTGAGGAATGACTTGCTGTTTATTTATTGATAGTCCCATTTATTCTCATCTATGTCAGTTAGTCGTGGACGCTCTTGTCATTCTCACAAAACTCATTACAGAGTCATACTGCTGCACATTCGCTCTAGCCCCTCCCCTCATTTGGGATGTGAATTATATTAGTGCAATTCAATCTCATTTCATTTTTCCATCTTTGAGGGAAGCAATGTCTTTCATTGAATCTCTATTAAGAGTAAACCGCAAGGATTTTTAAATGCTATAGCCCAATGAACACTGTGGTTTTGACTGATTTTAATTTGTCTGCATCAATATAAAAAATTTTTCACTTCATATCACTTCGCTCTTGCAATGAAATATCTTCTCTCATTGCTCGAAAGGATTCAGATTCTGATTGTAGTTCTCAAATTGAGTTTATCAATACCAAGAATCAATTCCTCACAGTTGACTTCTTTTATCTTATTGATAAAGGATTTGAGGAACAGGCTAACATTGTTTCAGCACAACCACAGTATATAAAGGGGTACTTTCTGTGACCATTATAGCCTAATTTATATCCTGATTTAGTTTAGAATTACATTTTGGCTGCCCCTAAAATTGGTAATAGTCCATATAAAAGTAAGAAGTAAACTTGAGGTAAACTGGCTAGAAATTAGCGATCCCAATTTATATTAAGTGGCCTTTATTACTATATACTTACATTTCAATTAATTATTTAGTACAATGCACTTACATACAGTATGTTTTACATTGTATTACACTGATGACCCGTCTCTTACACCTTAACCCACACTTAAACCTACCCATTCCAACAAACATGTCCCTGACCATAACCATCGCAAGTGTTGTTCAATACATTATAAACAAAATAGGTACAGTGTTCTTATTTTTTTTGATGCAAGTACCTAGTAGTTAGAGACACTTTATATAAAGTGGGATCAAATAGTTTATTCAACTGCATTAATTGCACAAATGAGAACACTGCACCTCTAAACTGCATGCAGTATGCACTGTTAAATTGACGTTAAATGTTTACTTTCATACTATTATATTGCATTTCAGCAAAATGCATGCTGAAATAACCATAAAACTAAAACACTGAAATGAAAGCATGCAGTTTATTTGTTATATTAAGTGGATTTTATTAAGTGTGGTGTTCAAAACCTTCCATTGTGGACAACATAATCCAGTTTCACCATGTAATGCAGTTTATAAGCCTTTTATAAGGTTTATTATTTAATATTCAGACATGCTCACTTTAAAGACAATGAAAAAAACTTTTTCTTTTGCCTTAAAAGTTAAATAACTAAACCTACACATGTTCAAATATGTTCTAGTTATGCAAATGCAATAGCATAAAAGAACTGCCGACAGTTATTTCACTGAAGCAAACTGTTCATAACAGGCTGTTAGTGGAAATACACTGAATAGGAGTCAAATTAATGATTAATGATAAGGCAAATTAAGTTCATATGATTCTTTGGGGTCTTAATGAACAGTCTTTAACTTACTTTTGTTAAAGTTCTAAGTGGTAGTGTAAATAAACAGCCTTTTTATCCTGTCAAAAATGACTAAATCTACAGCAAGCTGTATCGCTTAATATCTCTTCAAATGCTAATGAGCATCTATGAGGCTGCAGGATCCACATTATAATAATAAAATGTGAGATTACACTGGGCCACTCCCACGTGTATAATTGTCACATATAATTTATCATTGCTTGACATTGCAGCCCACCATTATCGGTGAAATATGATTTCAAACAAACATCTATACATATGACACTGCTGTTTGTAACAAATGCTCAGCTGCACAGCCTCTAAGTTGGTTGCTGCAAAACCACAGCACCACACTGACACACAGCTCTGCACATGAAGGGTGTTGATCTGATTATAACATGAGTAAACTGAAGCCAGCTTTTTTTTTTTTTTAAACTAGAACCAAACAAAACAAACATGAATTACATTTAACAATTACTTATATCTTTCAGGCAAAATGTTGGTAAAGTTACATCCTTCAAATGCAATTTTGATGCAATGAAAAATGTTTTGCATACACAAGCAAGTTTTTGCCCAAGCCATCTGGGATATTCCCTTCATATGTAAAACTAATATATACAATTTTGTTGTTACCTTGGATGAAAATTCTGTGTTAGGGCACATGAGCCTCTAAAATTGCATGCAAACACATAGCAGGATTGCTTCATTGTTCAAACGCATCAAAAAATTAAAGGCACCATTGCTAGCTGCTTTACTATCTTTTTAAAAAAAAGATGAGTGAGAGTCCATAGTTCGATTGGAGATGGGTACATTAAAAATAGACTCTATTTCTAACTCTTTGTTACGAAGAACTAATCTAAACTGGCAGGACATTCAAATGAGTCAATTAAGGCACATAAATACACTCTGAACAAGCTGAATTTGCTGTAATTTAATATCATGGTTTGCATTGCAGACAAAAAAGTGAGGTGTATCCGGTGGGAAAAATGTTTATGTCTCAATCGCATGCCAGCCGACTCATTACTCAGAATAGCTACCACAAGGAACAAGAAATTGCTGGCGAACGAAAGAAACATGGCTAAGAACAGTTCAGAAAGAGCTGAAAAGAAAAGGGCATACTCTTCAGACGGCCCCCAGAATTGCAGAAGACAGAACTACTGACAGAAGAGTTGTAAATAGAGATATTTTTGACTCTTATCAGTGGATAGTCATAAGGCACATTTGTACAAGGCACACAAATTTCTGAAAATGACATTTCTGAGCTAAGAGGAGTCCGTTATTTGCAATTTGAGGGATTTGCTAGAAAAAAAGCTGTCAAAACAAGGCTAAATACAGGTGGTGTTTGTTGATTTTAGCTAAATCCTCCATGTAAAAACAACCACGTTATGAGGTGTTCACTGCCTCAGGCACTGTTGAAAGAACTTGAGGACAAGCTGTCTACAATACTGCCAATGAAGGAATGTTTTCTGTTTTATGCTTAAAATGGCCATTTGCATTGTGTGAGATGCATAAAAGAAACAAAAACATGTTAATTTAAATAATATACATTATATAACATATAGTTAAAAGTGCAGTGGGTGACTGTCTTCAGATTGTCTTTTTTGTAGTGCTGGTTAAAAGTCTCCTCACATACCGTTAGTAATGATTAAAGTAAATGATCTAAATGTATTTATATGTATTTTTATATTCTAGGTAAGGCATAAGACTAAAAAATGTTTGTCCAATTAAAAATCATGGGGCTGATAAATTACTCAATTGCGATAGGTAACAAACTTATCGACAAATTTAAATTTGGATTTCTGCGCACCGTTCACGCAGATAGATACGTCACTTGCGCGTTCATGTGGAGCATGGCGATCTACAGCTGACAGAGAGAGTGAGTGACAGCTGACAAACTCAGAACCAACACCTATTTGAAATGAAAGATTGTTTTTGAAAGGGCTTCTGCCAAAAATGCAGAATCAAAACTTTTCTAAATCCTGAATCAATATCGGAGTTACTTTTACAGACTGGAGGGAAATGACGTTACGCAGTTCAAAACCACGATCTGAAGGATGACACCATGGCTGAAGTATTACTTTTAGACAGGTATGTTTTAAAACTATTTTAGTCATGTAAAGCAGATTGTGTTCTTGTTTATGAATGGACACAAAGGTGTTTTTAGCCACTGAAAACGTCCGGCAAAAGATTGACTATTTTCAAGTTCATGGAGTACTTTTTACAGAATCGATTATATAGTTGGCTAAATAGACATACGCATTCATTTAGTTTCATCTCCTTTTAAAGTGTAAAAGGAGATGAAAACAAGCGATGTACGTGAGGATAAGCAAGTACAATTAAAAATGAAAAGTAAGTCACTCGTTGTCTTGGTAACGTAAGTGTAATGTAAAACGAAGACAGGATATTTCTGTTTTTCTGATCTAATTTTTATTTAGTTGAATAACAAAACATGAGTAAATAGTGCTCTAATTCCAGCTAACCAGCTTTACTGACGTGAAGTTTGATGTATGTTCGCACATTCGTTCACTTTTGAACAGTGACAACCTGTGACGCGCTCCCACTCTAACGTTACTTTGAAATTTGGTTCTGGAATAGCGTGTAGGTATGACTTCAAAACAACATTAACATTGTTTAATTGACTGTGAACAATGCTGTATTTTATATTCATTGGCTGATTATATGATTTCACAATGCTTTTCTAAATATATATTATTAAGGAGAAAGTCAGAATATAAAACCAACTTTACGTTACCCCAATGCAAGTTTTGGGGAAATATAATTCCTGCTTTGTTAATTCATGTTTACTAATGTAGTTAACTAATGTTAACAAATAAAACTTTAATGTACAGTGCAACAGCTATTTCCAGCAATGCTTTTTGCAATATAATATAACTGCAATATAAACATTGCAATATAATTGAGGAAAACTAGCCAGATTTTCATTTTGCTAATATGAAAGTATAGCGAAAATAGATGAATCTAGCTCTCATCCAAGAGCGGATATTTCTCAGGTATCCTGAGAGACTGAAGGAGGAAATGGCTGGACCATCTGTCTGTTTCTCCAGCACATTTATGAACATATATCTCTCAACAGCAGTGTGGAAAGTAGGGCAACACTGTGGCAGATCACATTTGTTTATATTGTCCTTCCCTTTCCTGCTTGGGTTCATCAATATCCTGATCTCGGCTCACAGCCGCTTTCATGAATTCAAAAAGTCTTTACAAGTTCCTCATTCTAATGCTGTTTGTAACTTGTCTATTTCATGATATGAAATTAGTCTCACATGTTCAACACGCATATAGACCCTCTCAGACACTGTGACCGGAAAATGACAGAAAAAAAAGCTACAGTAAACAAATATTGACTGCAAGTTCACAATATACTGAAGAAAAAAAAACCTTTTGTATGGCAAAATAACTTTGTATTAATACAAGGTATTAAATCACTGTAATGCCTAAAATATTGCTACTATATTCGTTTATGATAATAATGGCATTATGTGGTCATTAAGAATTCATGTAAAATAAAATAAATATAAAGTTATAAACTAATACACATAATTACATGATGATGCATGACTGAAGTAATCATTAGCTGCAATTTTTAAAGTAAAAAAGAACAGAAAAAGAAAGAAATGCAACCATTAATAAAATGAAGAAGAAAAGCAAATGGATATTCTCCCTGCACGTCACTGCCAAATAACCCTCCAGATAATTTTGTCCCTTCTGGTAGATTTTTATCCTGTCACACTCACAATGAGGCTGGTAAGCGTGTTATTAAAGTTCATATGCTGCAGCAATATATTTTGTTCACTTTGAAAAGAAATGCACATAATTGTGTCCTTGAATGTATCTTCAATGTCACTAGCACCTTCAAAAAAAGTTTTAATGGCTTTAAAGGAACCGGACATAAGGTAAGCTCTTGAGACCCTTTCATAACTATTGATGTCAAATTCACTTCCATAAAGTGTAATAAAGTCAGCTGACAGTTTCAATGGTGTGAAAACAAATAATGCTGTGCTTTTAAAACGTGCATTTCACAGAAACTGAGTAATCCCGAATGCATGACTGCATAAATGTGTTTATATGTATTCTTGTAGATAACCTTTACTTGGAAAAAAAAACACTTTCTGCCTCTCATCTAAACACACCGATATCACTGCATTTGGTGCTGATAAGCATGGAGGAGATAAAAAAAACCCATCAGAGTTTGATCCAATCCAGTGATCACAAAGAGAGTTTCAGTTCTGAAATAAACATGAATGAACATGGTGTTTAAAAGTGGTAAGACACAGTACAATACACTAAATTGTAGGTTATCATCTTGTGTAATCATTCAATTACACCAAAATAACTTCATAGATTTGTTTTATGTGCACCTAAAATTAGCCGGTAAGTGTCATAATTGCCATAATTGCATAAATATATAGTAGCTGAATAAATTAAACTCTGTTGTCAACTTTAACCTTGCATATAGATGTGTCCTTGAATGCATCTTCAATATCAACAGCACTTTTGCATAAAGGTTTAAAAGTCTAAATGAAATCACAATGGGAGTAATTTAAGTATCACTTGCTTCTGCCTGATGGGTTAGTCTTTGAGTTTTTCCAGTATATCAGAAACTGTTGAACTACTGGACAATCATCTTTAGGATTTAGAGGTAGTGGTCTGAAGAGGTAAAAAAAAAAATCAGTGATGGGCAGTTTTGTGAGCCAAAAAACCTTGTTGAAGCCAAAGGTCAGGAAAGAATTAACATACTGTAATGATAAAATCTAAAAACAGAACTGAAGCTATGATTCACACAGCCTCATAATATTAGACAATGGAAAACTGGAAAAAAAGTATCAATTCCTGCTATAGTAGGGACAAGAATTTGACATAAACAACGTGTAAGTATAGATCTATACTAAGTTGTATCAACCGTTCATGTGTTGTTGTGGAGAAGATTTACCTTGCCCCATAAAACCAACAAAGCATCATTTGAACACCACAGTTTACCTGTTTATTCCTCAAGACTATGTCCATCCCTTTATGACCACTGTTTACACATCTAATTATTGCTACTTCCAGGATAATGTGCCATGTCACAAAGCTCAAATCATCTCTTACTGGTTTCTTGAACACGACAATAGGTTACAGTATGTTTTCTCTGCACTCAAATGGTCTCAGTACTCACCAGATCTCAATACATCACCTTTGGGATTTAGCAGAACTGGAGATTTACATCATGTGAATGCAGCTGATATATCTGCAGCAACTGTGTGATGCTGTCATGCCAATATGTACAGTAACAAAATCTCTAAGGTATTTTCAAGCACATGATGAGTCAATAACTTGAATAATTAACATAATTAGCATTCCTGGAATCCTGTAGTTAAGCACTCACTGTGGGCAGTACACTGGAACATTAACAGGTTAATGCAGTTATGAAGGCAAACGATAGATAAATAAAAAAATAGACAGACAGGCAGGCAGGCCGGCCGGCCGGCAGACAGACAAACAGACAGACAGATAGATTTGGGGTTTTTTCAGACCAGGTTGGTTGGTTGTCTTGCAGGACCTGGCACAACTGATATAACATACAATAGAAAGTGCAACAGCAGTCTGGCAAGTTATTGTTATTGCATTCTGTTTAATGGAAACTGCAGTTTGGGCACTCAAGTGGTATACAACAATCCTTCATTCAAATCTCAGCTGTAGCAGTGTTTCAGAATGGTGGGCCAAAGGCGATCAATAATACAATTAATTTAGAGCTGTTGCTTTATAATGAAACATTACTTTTCAGAAACTAGAAAAATTTCAATTGAGCAAACTAAAGATTTTTATGTATGCAGTCTCTCCACCTGCAACTGTCAGACTCATCATGGGTCGTACAAACAACTCCTCTCCTCCAGGACAAATCCACATGCCTCTCCTCTCCTTGAGGAATTCAGCTCCCATACTCAGAGAATACGCACGCCTACAGCAGGACACGGCCCTTGTGATGTTGAGCCAATACATACCAGGCCAATTAGAAACAACATGAAAACACAGCTCCCACTGCAGTATTCACAGGCGGCCATGTCTCCACAGAGAGCATTCTGGAAGACCACTATCCATTTTTCTCCAGTGCCCTTTATAACTCTGCCAGCCAGCATCTGGATTTCCTGATCATGTGGGTGTTGGGATTTTTTTAATGTCTGGAAGATCCCAGTGATAGAAGTAGAGTAAACAGTTGACTCCAATGAATCCGTCCACATACATATCAGTTTAAAGTGCTGAGATTAAGATTATGCTTTAGAACATACTGTACAAGGTCTTTTCTGCAGGGAGTGAAGCCAACTGTAACAACGATGAGGTCAATTCCCAAAAACCACAACACAGAGACTTTCTGAGAAATTATGTATTATGAATCATGGACTTTTCATGAGCTTTTTTACAGGTAAAAAAAATATTGCTTTGTTCAACCATGAAGCACTGAATTCATCAAAAGCAACCAGAAAATACATTTTAAAAAATTATTCCTGTTTTAAATAAAATCGGTTATTTTCCTTTTAGCTCATTTATCACAGTCCTGGTCACCTTGCCCCTTTTGTTTGTTGTGTTTTTTTTTTCCTTGTATCCCAGGTTATCCTCATGTCACCCCTGTTTGTTGCTCTAGTTATTAATTATATTGTCTGCTTGTTAGTCTGTGTTATTAAGGCCCATTGTTCAGTCTTGGTCACTGGATTTTGATATTGTTTTTCCGTGTGCTCTGTTCCTGCTATATCTCCTATCAAATGTCTTTTTGACTTCTTATTTTGACTTGAATCATGGATGCTAAAAAAAATCCGTTTTTGCCATCACAGGTATAAGTTTATTGAAAACAGAAAACATTTATTTTATATTGTCATCATATTTCACAATGATAATATAAAATATTCTGTATTTTTTGTAAATGTAGCCTTGATGAGTATAAGAGACTCATTTTAAGAAGCTCCAAACCTTTGAAAGCTACTGTATGTTCATCCCTATTTGCATAAATTTGATACGCAAAACAGTTTGATTACCATTCCTAGTCTGTCGCACCTGAAAGACATGGACATTTTATTACTGGCTGTTCCTGTTTAAACTCAAAACTAATTTTCATGTGATTTTTAGATATCTTATCTTGCACTTATCTGTACCTTAAGCACTTTTATAGTACATTTACTTATGTGACCTGGAGCAATTTGTGCTTAAAAGCTTTACTGAACAGACAACAGCTTCTCAGTTGCTCTCCGATTAGATCACTCCTGTCCACAAACATTTTGGATTATCTGTCCAGGCTGATCCTGAAGAATTATGGTAGCACTTTGAAATGTTTTATAATGTTTTCAACCTTTAAATGTTGAACAAGCAACTGGTTGAAATATCAGATTGCTATTTTTGCATTGAAAATGAAGAGCACAGTCTTTTTTTAGGAACTATAAATACCAAGCACTGCAAAAAACAGAAGTCTCAAATGACACAAATAATCTCATTGTATTCTAACTCAACTAAAAAAAAAACTATAATGATAACATATAAATGTTACAATACACATTTAATTAGGTGAAAATTTGATATATTGCATTTACAACCACAGTAACCAAGATAAAATACATTTAAGTTGCTTGTTTTTAACTAAACTAAAATACTAAATAAATATGGAAAAATAAATCATTAAAACATTGCAAATAAAAAGCCAGAAATGTACAAATAAAACCCAGTATACTGAAAATAACGCCAATAAAACATTGACAGCAGATAATAAAAATATATATATTTCTGACTCAACAACAAATCATAAAGATTGCATAGATTCTTTTGACAACTGTACAAACAAGTACCACACCCATAATTCCTAGCAGCCTCTTTATGCAGTCTGAACCCACAGGTGGCAAAACCAATTAAATCTGCAGTTCCCATGAAATCTCTGTAATCCAGAGGTGGCCAACCCTGCTGCTGGAGGGTCATGCCATTTTCCAGTGATCCTGAAGACCTTTTTTAGCTGGTTTAGGTGTATTTAATAACAACTGGAACGTAACTCTGCCCTCCAGGAGCAGGATTGGACACCGCTGCTGAAATCCCATTCTTTTGTCACATTCGCACTCCTGTGTCATCCCTCTCACGCGAAATAATGTTGAAAAGGAGCCATCATACCCACTCCAAATCCTGTCATAGTTAGATCCCTGCAAAAACAACAACAGCCACATCTTATCCAATCTCCAGCCCATATCCACATTAGAAGCACAGTGCACGGACATCAGAGAGCACACGGACAGAACAAAACCACACATAATAGAGACAATGGTGAAGAAAACTACGCATCACTACTTATTTCTCCAAGTATTTCTCCATGTCCTTCTGTTTCCTTTCATTCATTCGAAATGATCAAAATCTACAGGAAATATGATATATGTGTTCAGTTTTGGTTATATACTGTAGAATCTGAGTTTTTGTAAAGAAAAAAAGATTCACAATATACAACACTACTATATTTACATGCTTGATGTAAATAAATGTGGTAAGGTTGCTAGATCAAATGTAATTTACTGTATGCTGTGGAATGTCATAGAATTGTGAAAATCTTGAATAAATAAATCAGTCCACAATGTGGAATAGTGTCTGTGAATATTATACAGCAAAATACTATTTAAATACAAAGCAATGGTGTTCTGCTTGTTTATGTGATAATGTATAGCACATTTACTACAATTACACAAATCTTTAATCACTTTCACAATACAAACATTTAATTTCAAGTCATATACAGTATATACACAAGATGAAAACAAACTTCATTTTATTCAACTGCATTAAACTCTAAGCTAAAAAACACAAAAGGCATTTGTCATTCCGGCACTGGAGGCAGTCGATTTTTAACTGGATGTCAGGAAAATCATAGATATTCCAGGAAAAATAAAGATGACTCTGGATGCAAGGCATTAATGTTTGGCACCAAGCGTCTCACTAGCATGTAAAGACTGTCCAGACCTGCTCAGCAAGTCTGACCCACAGGAAGCAAAGCCAGCAGCTCAAAACAATGATAAGGGCATTGTTTCACAAAATTTACAAAGTGAAGACGTACACAGATTGCCATCTTTGGATCATGGACATAGCACAGCTCCAGTCTTAAATCAAAGCAAACCTCCGAAACAAAACATACATTTTAAGCAATTTCTGCTACTGTATTACTATCCTTGTGTGGACGTTCTGTCACCATGCATGACCAAGGGAACACCTAATCCACACACACAAATAGATAGATAAACAAATTTCCTTGTCTAGTTTGCATTTTGCTTCTAGCTTGTTTCCTCGTCTAGCTTTCTAAAAATCTGCCATTGTATATTATGCATACTGTAGAATTTCGTATGCCTCTCTATTGTATGCCTTTTAGGATAAAAGTGTATGTTAAATGCATAATGTAATACAATGTCAATGTAAAAGTCTTTGATGTATGTAAAAATTTAAAATAATTTGCATGTGCTGGTAGGTTAAACATTAATATCATCAGTGAATTTTGTGTGCCTACTTTTGATCTCCAGTATGATATTTATATTTTCTTAAGTCAATGCCAAAGATTTTATGAAAGAGCTTATTATGGTCATAAAATAATGTTAAAGCTGGTCTGCGTGAACTGTTTAAAATATTGCTCAAAGTGTCTCACTGTGGCTGTCAGAACGTTGTTACTTCATTCAGTATAGCAGCAGTGCAGCCTTCAACTCACTCTAAGCTCATTGGCTGAAAGTCAGCTGTGATGTCATCACAGAATGCTATAAGGGCTCTGACAAATAGCCTGAGAGCCACATTTAACGTAACACCGCTCAGCAGACTGGCTGCGAGTGAGAGAGCTGTGAAGGAGGAAGAGAGAGCAAAAGTGAGAGAGAGAGCAAAAGTGAGAGAGAGAGCAAAAGTGAGAGAGAGAGAGAGAGAGAGAGAGAGAGAGAGAGAGAGAGAGAGAGAGAGAGAGAGAGAGAGAGAGAGAGAGCGTGCAAGAAAAAGCCATCATGAAAAGAGGATATACTCATTCTTAACACTCAAAAGAGTATTTTAACTTTGCATGGAAGAAGCAGCTGAGGTAGACATCTTTTCTGGAGGTTTGTCTTTCCTTGGATTTGCACTGTTTTTACAACTTACTGTTTGCACAAACCTGTGTTAACTGTGTTAATGTGTTTTCTTTTGCCTTTCTTTCTTGATCTCTGTCAGGTCATGGGAAACATAAGGTCCTTAATACCCAAAGATATTGAGTGTCCGAACACCACTAATGCCTCCACCAAAAGCGAACTACAGATGACAGTGCAGGGCACACTCGCGTCCATACTTGTCTTGATCATCGTCTTTGGCAATGTATTGGTGATTACAGCCATTAGCCGCTTTCAGCGACTTCAGAACGTCACTAATTGTTTCATTACATCACTTGCATGTGCTGATCTGGTCATGGGATTGGTGGTTGTGCCCTTTGGTGCCCTTTACTTGATCGTGAACACTTGGCACTTTGGGAACACGTTGTGTGATTTCTGGACTGCCACTGATGTTCTGTGCGTCACGGCCAGTATCGAGACACTCTGTGTCATCGCTATGGATCGCTACATTGCCATTACATCCCCATTCCGCTACCAGTCCTTACTGACCAAGAACAGAGCTCGCTTTATTGTGCTGATGGTGTGGGTCATCGCCGGACTTGTTTCCTACCTACCTATCCATTCGGGGTTGTGGAATTCCAAGGATAATAAGACATACTGTTGCCTTCTGAAAGAGACCTGTTGTGAATTTTACATCAGCTATCCCTATGCCATTGTCTCATCCACAATCTCCTTTTACATCCCCCTGGTCATCATGGTTTTTGTTTACAGCCGTGTGTTCCAGGAGGCAAGGAAGCAGCTGAAGAAGATCAACAAAACCGAAGGCCGGTTTCACGCTCAGAAAGCCAACAGCAGAAATCAAGATGTAGCGAACAACCACAGCGAGATGAGGAGCACCAAGAAGGCCAGGCTTTACCTGAAGGAACATAAAGCTTTGAAGACTCTGGGGATCATCATGGGTGTATTCACACTGTGCTGGCTACCATTTTTTGTACTCAACGTGATTCCCCAGGAACATGTGAACATCTGGATTTCCAGAAGCTTGAACTGGATAGGCTACGCAAACTCTGCCTTCAACCCACTGATCTACTGTAGGAGTCCAGATTTCAGGTACGCGTTCAAGGAGATCCTATGTCTCAACAGGTCACGCTACCCTAACGTCAGGCCAAACAATGGATATATATATAATGCACACAGCTGGCAGAGTGAAAACCGAGAGCAAAGCAAAGGCAGCTCAGGGGACAGTGACCCTTCTGAGGGGAACTTGGGCAAAGAGGGATGCATGTCAGCAGATAAAACAGACTCTAATGGAAACTGTAGCAAAGCCCAAATGAAAGCGTTGTAAATCACCTTGGTGAGTCCTGACTCGTTCCACTGGTCCTGATTTCTCAATGTGTCACATAAGGACAAGTTACGCCTCATCTGGTAAGTGGCCAATAGTGGGTGTGTCATGGAAAAAGGGACATTTTTTAAACATTTGTTTTACTCATCTACCTCATCGTTTTCTCTCCTAAATTCTCCTGCTTAGTTCATTTCTTCATGAACTCGCTCGAAAGGCTAAACCTTAAAAATTACTCTTAATTCAGTTTTGAATGCGCAGAAATGTCTGTGGCAAGTGCACTTCTGTGATAGACACATTGAAGTGGTTGTTCACTAAAAGGACTTTCCTTCCGAGTCATGTTTCTGTCACCTTGAATAAATTGAGGAACTGAATTGCAGCTTTAAAGAATAATTAGCTTTCATTGGGTTATCAAATTACAGCAGATTTTGCATTTGCCAAAATTATTCATTTAAAAAAAATGGTTGAAATTGCATATTAAATCATATTATTCAGGTTCGCAGATGTACAAAACACAAGCAATGCTTCACATCAGCATGATCAGGTGTCACTTCTGCAAAACAGGCCATTTTTGCTCGTTCACACATTTAAAGCACATTTTGATATTTTTTACACATTTTTATATTTTGACACCAGGCACAGCACTGCTTCAACTAGTCTAGAGGAAATCTAAAAATATCTCAGTTAAAAATTACCTAACTGCTAACCCAGAACAGAAACAGCACCTCTTACCTAATGATAAAAAAGTAAAGAGAAGAAGCCTTGTCAAACCAGCTTGTTTAAGGAAATTGCTCAATATAGTAGTTCAGTCTTTTAGATGTGTGATTGATTAACCTGAACATTCTTAGACAGTCACCAAACAGCAACCGCTTTACTAATTCTCAAGACCACATTTTTACAGCATAAACTAAAATCTACATTACTTGGTTTAAATGTGTGCATGATAACAGAACTTCTCCGGTGGCCCATTTTGATCACCGTTATATCATTTCAGCTCAGATTGCTGCCAAATCCTGAGAACGTTCTTAGCTTTTTCCAGTACAACTGAGCAAAGTTCAACAAGTCTCTGCATTAATCCCTGAAATTCACTGTTTATCAACGACATTATGCGACTCCCTATTAAAAATACCATTATCTAGAAAGATAAATAAATTAGGAGGCATCGAGTTTCCTGTCAGGCTCAGCTACTGCATGCTGTGCAAAGCGTACAGTAATTTCCCTGTTCCTCACTCACACAAGTTTCTAAGCTAGGCATTTAATGTAATGCTTTGTGCATATCATAAACCGCATTAGTGGTAAACAGTTTCAAACTTGTCAGTGTTTGTGAGATGTTCATTTAGGGCACATGACTCTGTTACAATGCAGCCTGCTTCTGCTGTCGAAAACTGTGAACTTTGTTCTTCGTATCAGTAGTGGCTTTTTTGTGGTCTTCAGGCAATTTTGTGAACAAAGCAAAGTGATTTGAAGATTTCAGACATTTCCACATGTTTACTTTTAATGGATGAACTGTAGTGATTATATATATATATTTCTGTTTCATGAAAGCATTACAGCAAAGTGCAAATTGAAACTTCCTAAAAGGGTGCTTTGTAAATCTGTTTGAGATTTTTACTTTGGAAACACAATTCAAACATTGCAAATGTATCAGTAAATATTTACTTATATTTATAACAGAGATCTCAATCCAGCTGTTTCTCTGTAAACAGTGCTCCACCTGCAAAAGCATGCCGTGTCCTTTTTCAGGATGTGAAAGTGAATGTGACAGCTCGGACAGATTTGTTAACACTGCACCCTTCTGGGAAGGTTTTTCTCTGCATGTAGACCTGCCGTGTCAAACTCCGATCTCCAACATCCTGTGCTAAATGAAATATTTGTGCAATCTTTGCTCTAACTGTGGCAATGTGATTTACTGTTGTATTAGAACTTTATATTAATACTGCCTCCTTTGTGGACACGTTTAACCTGTTGAGTAAAGTGTTTACATTCATTAATGTCTTTCAATTAGATATGGTTCACAGTGGATTGGCATGCAAATTGTCATGAATTGCACCTTCATCTTAGTGATTAAGCATAATGTCACACTATAGGAATTAGCTTGATGTCACCTTCAGCATCTAACAAGCACCAAGTAATTTTGCCGTTGAAAGGTTTACAAATAAAATCACATTTTTAAAAAGCTTTAAATAATATTTTATCTTGGTGACCCCCAATTAATCTGCACTTTTTTCAAAGAATTACACATCCACTGAAAAAAAGATTATTGGATTTATCATTTTTTTTAAGGTAAGTGGTTACAAACAATTTATATGGGCTAATCTGTTTAATTTAATGGGCTAATTTCTTTAATGAGTTTAATTTGTTTGTTTAAATTCAATCCACATAAATTATTTGCAACCACTTAACCTAAAAAAATTAGTAAATTCAATGAATCATTTTTTCAGTGTATCTGCAAATAGGGTACTTCAATTTCTCTGACACGAAAAAATGCTTTCTTTTGATAATGTTGCATTAATGCAAATGGATTGAAGTATAATTTATAAGTCATACTCTCCAGTGAAATATAAAATTTCACATAAAAATTTCTTGGTGCACATTATAGTCCACTGTGTCTGTACAACTGAAAAGGGAAGAAGACTTTTTTTGTAGGATGGTCCTTTATTTCATAGGCACTTTTGTTCTTAAAATGTTCTGCTCCGGAGCTGAATAACACTTTGAAAAGCTTATCTTGTCTGCGAGGTGATTAAGTGTCACATTTGTAAGTACAGACACAGTGTGGACAGCTTCTTGCTGATGCATGAAGATGTGATTAAAAATGCCCCGAATATTGCCTTAATGATAAAAGAGCAGATTTCAAATTCAAAGTGCAAAAAAAAAAAAAAAAAGCCAGTAGGCAGCAGTTCA
The DNA here is from genome assembly GCA_903798125.1 of Danio choprae. NCBI lineage: Eukaryota > Metazoa > Chordata > Actinopteri > Cypriniformes > Danionidae > Danio > Danio choprae. The sequence goes on along the minus strand of CAIGQW010055024.1, from coordinate 10,939,515 downwards.
AACAAAACTTCCTGCTCCACAACGCTTAATTCGTGGCATGTGTACTGTACATAATGTTGTTCCAGTTTGATGTTTACTTAGATTCCTTTGAGCTACTTTCGCACAAGATGTATCACTGTTTTGTTGGACTGCAGTGAAGTATGTTCAACTTTGTTTGTCTATATTGGTGGTATTTATGAAATACAAGTGTCATGCCATTTGTATTACGTAATAAATGATGTATTTAATGTACGCTTGGATGTGATGGATGTTTTTTTCATTGTTTTGAGGAACGGCGCAAGGCACTATAATGACTTTCTAGTATGTGTCTGAAACAAAACAAGAGCTAAACAAAAGGATAAATCACAACCACTGCAACCAAAAACGGCTTTAGGGTTTGCAAAAGATAGAGAATGCTTCTAAAATGTTTACTTCAGATGTAAATCAGCCAGCAAATGAGTACTTGTACAGTAAAAATATTAGATTAAATGTCTGTTCAGGGGCGACATGGTGGCTCAGTGGTTAGCACTGTCAGCTCACAGCAAGAAGGTCAGTTGGCATTTCTGTGTGGAGTTTGCATGTTCTCCCTGGGTTTCCCCCACAAGTCCAAAGACATTCATTAATTTTCTTGTCGGCTTAGTCCCTTTATTAATCTGGGGTCGCCACAGCGGAATGAACCGCCAACTTATCCAGCATATGTTTTACGCAGCGGATGCCCTTCCAGCTGCAACCCATCACTGGGAAACATCCATACACACTCATTCACACACATACACTACGGACAATTTAGTTTTCCTAATTCACCTGTACCGCATGTCTTTGGACTTGTGGGGGAAACCGGAGCACCCGGAGGAAACCCACGCAAACACGGGGAGAACATGCAAACTCCACACAGAAATGCCAACTGACCAAGCCCGGGCTTGAACCAGCGACCTACTTGCTGTGAGGCGATTTTGCTATCCACTGCGCCACCGTGCTGCCCCAAAGACATACAGTATAGGTGAATTGAATAAGCTAAATTGGCTGTAGCGTATGTGTGTGAATGAGTGTGTATGGATGTTTCCCAGTACTGGGTTGCAGCTTGAAGGGTATGCGCTGTTTAAAACATATGCTGGATAAGTTGGCGATTCATTCTGCTGTGGCGACCCCTGATGAATAAAGGGACTAAGCCAAAGGAAAATGAATGAATGAATGTTCACACCAAGCCGATTCAAAATGATAACAATCTGTTTCTATGCTTTTCACTTGGCACTATGCCCTTTTTGCCAATAGATGTCCTCAGTGTGCTATTAGCGCATCTGACCAGTAAATCCAGCTTGTGACATGTAATCAATCTAATCAAACAGTGAATTTTGTTAGAGATTACTAACAAAAACAACAAAAAATATTTTTCCCAGCATATTCAAAGGAGACAACACAAAGACCCCAAAACTAGTACAGGATACTTGAAGTACTTTTATTTATTTATTTAATGTTTTTTTTTGTGAGCATGGCTTGCATTAATTCCATGCATTTTCATCATTATTTCCCATGGCATTGCCAATTTAGAACTTGCCAGTATCTTGAAATAAATGTGTGAATGGTGCTTTTCTGGAAAAATTACAAAACATTCTTGCCTGTGTGGAACAGTGCATTTTTTTTATTTACCTGTAAAATTGTTTTATAATTTTATGTATATTTACTGGTATTATTGTGTGAAAGATGCTATTATCCTTAAATAATTTGTGAAAGTATGAGCTTAACATCAAGCAGTGAGCTTCCACAATGTCGTCTGTAGTTTTAAATTTTGTGAGCCCTTTTTACTGCTATATTTCAATGGACTACCTGAAAGTCTTTTATCATTTATTAGCTGGGAAAAAAATTTTTGTAAAGTGACCCAAATTATATGGTTTCTCTACTGATATCTTATAGCTGTGATCTGAACTCTGCTGTTGTTTCACATTCACAACGATTTTTAGAACGATCTCTATATCGTTATTTTCATAGCCATCCTGCTTGGTGTGTAACTTGTCTATACAGTAAGCCATTTCCCTCATCATTCAACAGTAAATCAATCAGTGAATCTCCACAAGTATGATTTGTGTCCATCTGTGCTGCATGGAAAACATCCCCTTAAGGATAACTTCACCCTTTGCATGCGTAGCTGCAACTCAGCCATGTCTATTTCAGTATGGGAATGAGACTCTGCAGCATGTGATTGGAATAGTCTGTGATATTGTAAAATGTTTCCATTCTGAGCAGAGGTTTATTGCTATCAGGTTCCATTAAAATTCATTCTCATTCACTTTATATCTCCTGTGAACAAAAGTATAGCCTGGCTGGATACAGTAAATTACGTGGCATATAAATGTCTTGGTGTTTAGTCACAAAGAACCTCCACAGGCTACATACATATAGGAAGAGATACATTAAATGGCCAATGATTCATGACGTTATAGTGGTAAATGATTGATTGGTTCATATGCCTGCTGTGACATTTAGGAGAGAGAGGAATAGATTTATTTGAATGAAAGAGAAATTAGAAATAAATGGACCCAGCAGAGAGGAAAACACAGGAAGGTTTTCAGCATCAACCCCATTAGTGTTGCTGAAAAGGTGCATCAAGAAATGAAAATGTGAATGTGCATGATGAATATGAATGAACAAAAAGGTGAAATTTAGCCAGCCTAATACCTTGCAACCCCAATACTTTGCTTCACTAGAAATAATATTCAATAATCCTATCTGATGACAATAAGCAGAGCACATAAACCACATAACAATGACAAAATGGCATCTTTTTGTTACCTATATTGCTCTTTAAAAACTCAAAAGAATTATTGACAGTCATATTAATTTGTACCATCCAACGTGTATGTTTTGTACAATCTGCTCATATCCCAATAACAGTTGTTTGCTTTTTCCTAAAGAAATGTACATTTTATTGCAGGTATACAAACTCTGGGAGAAAAAAAGAAAAATGTTAAGACAACAAATATGTTTATGTTGCTTTAACTTATTTTAAAAAGTTAATCAGGTTTCAACTAAATTTTTCAAGTTGTACAAAGTTATGATGTAAGTTGAGATGACTAGAAAAGTTCATTTGATTCAACAAAAAAGGCAGCAAGAATTATTTTATAGTTTGATTGATGTACGTTGAGATGACTAGAAAAGTTAATTATTTTTTTCTGCTGTGTAAATGTACACTGATCTCTATGCAATAATAAAATAATAATGATGTAATTTTTTCCCAGTAAGTAGAGAAAGGTAAGCTTTTTGATAGGAGAATAAAAAAGTAACTGAAACACTGGCAGAAATACAGCATCATTTGATCTACATAATGATCTACAGCCAACAAGAAGAAAAAAAAAAAACACGTGAAAACATTAGCTGTAACATTAGATGTTTCAGAGACTCAGTGTACGTGATTTCCAGAGATTCTCCTCTTGGATAAACACTGTGCCTGTGACATTAAACCAGCCTACGGGTGAGGAGAAAAAAACAGAGGGCCACATCACAACAAAACCTCACCTAACATCAGCAGCTTCAAATAAACACACAGCCAGGCTTGAGAACAACTTATTTGACCTTCTCACCACTAAATCACACTCTATCCAACTGGGAGAAGGTTTTATAAGAACATAAGACTTTAACCAGCTTAAAAAACAACCTGGTTATTAAATGTGATTTAGAACTACTAAACAAGAGCCGCTGGATTTTATTCACAAGTGCTCTCCAAACTGATCTGATCATTTACCTCAATTACACTTGAGCCTCGGCTGAGCTAGACAGCACGTCTCCGTTATTAAATCATGTTCGGCTCTCCATCACAAATAAAACCGTTGCATCAATTGGCACCCCTTAAAAAGTCTTAAAACGTCTGCCAGGAGCACATACGGCTTCTCTGTCAATATGCTATTTGGAACAAAATGTCTTTCTCTGGATTCCACATGTTCACGTCATGGGCCAAATCTTCTTGCCTGCAGTATCTCAGCTGCTCAGAAGCTTCCTAGATAATGGAATCATGCGGAGAGTGTAAAAGTGCATGATCCTGCTGAAAACACGAAAAACTGAATGTGAAGTACAGGTTCTCTTATCTCCAACAGTACGCTGTAAAAATCGATTTTTCAAAGTCTAAAATAAAATAAGGTTAAAGTTGGCTGCAGCCCTGGTTCACTGGAAATAGGTGTTTTCTGCAAAACAGCTAAACAACTATACCTATATTTCCCTTTAGCGTCCAGGCAAAGTGAACACTAGAACTTGTATTGAATGCAAAACTTATTTTTAACACAAAAAATTACTACAGGGATGCTTTTGCTTGATTTCTTAAACAACACTAAGTTATAGCCTTAAAACACATTTATCATATCACATGATTTGCAAACTAATACATTTGAACATTTGCATGCCCTCTGGTTGTTCTTGCCATACTCTGAGTGGGATTGGACCTGGCATGGGACACAGCAGGCAGGCTCGCTAAAAGGGCACAAAAGACCACAGCCTCTAGTGTGGATGGTAAGTAAACTTCCTGTGGCCTGGGGAGCAGGGTTTACACACTCTACTCCTACAAGCTGCAGCCTTCGTTACAATCATCCCCTTAAACATGACTCCCATCCAGGTCACGGCAACCCTTCTGGTCCTTCTTCCCCTGCTCCAAGCGGGATTTGAACTGACATTTTTTGGCATGCTAGTCGGATAAACTAACAAAGACATGAAAAACTGCAGTTGCCAGGGCAGTGAGGTTTACTTGCACTTCTCCTACAAGCTGGTCTCCATTACATCACTACTATTCGGGTCATGGCACCAACGTAACTCCCCTCATTCAAAATGGGAATTCAACCGGCATGCTGCTAATAAGGATGTGAAGTACTGTATCTTCTAAGTTAGTTGTTAGTGTGTCTCCTCAGGGAAGGGGAGTAGGGTATATTCGCACAGTTTGTACTAGCTGGCCTTTGTTTGTTCCTCTAAACGTCACTGCCATCCGGGTCATGGCACCAATGTACCCCTCTCCCTGATTCGAACAAGATTCAAACTGACATTTCTGGCATAGAAGTTTGGCCCAATATAAATGACATAAAAACCACAGCTTGTAGCATTGGTCACCAGTGTGCCTCTTGAGACCATTTGGAACAAAGTGTATTCACACAGCTTGCTTGTATCTGTTAAAATGATCCTCCTAAACATCACTTCTATCCAGGTCTAATCATGGCACCAATGCAATCCCACTAGTTCCATTTCACAGATCAGCACAAAGTCATATAAAAACAAGGTAACATTACATGGTTGTTTCAGCAATTAAGCAATAAGCCTAAGGACAATCATCAGTCATTTAATTTCTACATCAAACATTGTAACAAAACCTAATCACAGTCACTTTTAACCCATTTAAAGAAAGACACTAAATAGTTTTGCTTTGTAGCCACAATGCAATATATTTTTGCACTCATTTTGTACTGTGCCGTTTAAAAAATGAATAGCTAAAAACGGGGAATAGAATAGAGAAATAGCTTGCACATCTTCCACAAGCTGACTTCTCTGTAAACTCAATGCCCAAATCTCACATCTCAAAATCCAGGTTACCGCACCATTTTATACCTTTACATCCATCCCTTAAAGTAGCATTACAGCAAAAAGTACAGCAAAAAGTACTTAGGGTAAGAATTTACTAAGTGTCAAGTCTTTCCAAACATTCATTCATTTTCTTTTCGGCTTAGTCCCTTTATTAATCTGGGGTCGCCACAGCGGAACGAACCGCCAACTTATCCAGCATATGTTTTAAGCAGCGGATGCCCTTACAGCTGCAACCCATCACTGGGAAACATCCATACACACTTATTCACACATATATACTATGGACAAATTTAGCTTACCCAGTTCACCTATAGTGCATGTCTTTGGAATTGTGGGGGAAACTGGAGCACCCAGAGGAAACCCACGCAAACACGGGGAGAACATGCAAACTCCACACAGAAATGCCAACTGACCCAGCCGGGGCTCGAACCAGCAACCTTCTTGCTGTAGGGCGATTGTGCTACCCACTGCGCCACCGTGCTGCCCAACAAAATTTAATTGAACTTTATTTTTTTCAATGTAGGACACTGACTATGGCACCACACAGTCTAACAGCACTGGTCTCTGAGGGACCTCCATGGGCAACCCCCAAAAAGTCATTCTCCTGCCCTGCGGGTTAAAACAGCAAAGCATCAGAGCATGATTTTATTCAGCCTTGGAGTCCAAGAAAAATATCTACTCAAACAAACAGCCTACAGCCACATGCCGTGTTCCTTTCCCACGTTTGATACATCTGCCATTTTTTGCTATTAGCTTGTAGCACATTATATAAATCCCGACAGCAGCATGCCACAGCTGTCATCATGGACACCCAGAACAAAGAACTTGCACTGCACACTGTAATAGTGTGTAATGGTCTGAGCACGAGGAGTAGGAGACATCAGTAGAGTACAACATAAACACTAGCTATCAGCTGCATGACACACACACACACACGAAGACTAAGGGTGTTGCATATGCAGGGGTGAAACACAAAAACAACTAGCTGCATACAAAAACGACCACAGGGGAGCTGAAATGAGACACCACAAAAGCACTCAGAGGAGAGATTATGGAGTCACTCACAGGAGCCATTTTTACAAAGTAAGAGCTGAGGGTCCCTCTTGTGCTTAATGATTTTGCCATTAGAGTAATCCAGAGTCTCATTTTCTCCCTCCAGAACGCAGTGTCTGTGTGTGATTTTAACACTGCAGTCGACCAACTCTGACTTGCAATGCTCCCATGCATCATCATCATTTTTAATTGACAATGTGTGCTCATATCAGTGCTGAAATAACTTTTAAAAAATGTGGTCTGTGTGTTTTTTTCTTAGTTTTTTGAAAGCTAAATGTCAAACCATATAACATATCAAACTAAAATGACATAAGTGCTTTAATGTAAGTTAACTTTTCAATACAGAGATATGAATGGTAAAAAAGATTTTTGGTCTTATTTTTCAGTAAAACAATACAATATAATATAGTATAATTATGCTTGATAGGGGCAGCACGGTGGCGCAGTGGGTAGCACAATCGCCTCACAGCAAGAAGGTCGCTGGTTCGAGCCTCAGCTGGGTCAGTTGGCATTTCTGTGTGGAGTTTGCATGTTCTCCCTGTGATCGCGTGGGTTTCCTCCGGGTGCTCCGGTTTCCCCCACAATCCAAAGACATGCGGTACAGGTAAATTGAATAAGCTAAATTGTCCGTAGTGTATGTGTGTATGGATGTTTCCCAGTGATGGGTTGCAGCTGGGAGGGCATCCGCTGCGTAAAACAAATGCTGGATAAGTTGGCGGTTCATTCGGCTGTGACGACCACAGATTAATAAAGGGACTAAGCCGAAAAGAAAATGAATGAATGAATGAATGAATGAATGAATAAATAATATAATATAATATAATATAATATAATATAATATAATATAATA
>CAIGQW010055024.1:10895272-10916382 GCA_903798125.1 Danio choprae | reverse complement strand
GGGGTTGGGGGGTGTGAGGATAGTTTTGTGGTTAGTTTGGGTGGTGGGTGGGGGGTGGGGGGGGGGGGGCAGAGAATATTTAGATAATATTTAAATCCTTGCAAAGTCATATGATATACATTTCCTAGCAATTATTGGATTGTTTTGGGTAATTTATATTCTGAACTCGAAGTGAGGCTTACCCTGTAAAAAGGTAGGGCAGCTATCTGGTTTCTGTGTCCTTTGAAAAACACATCTCCTGCTTCCTCATAAATGCTCATAGCAAAGCATGGGTCATTCATCCTGAGGGCTGTCTTTACTGCTGCCTGTAAACATTTGTTAATGGAGAAAGGAGTTATCGCAACAGTTGATAAAAGTTACATGATACAGCATACAAAGTTCTTATTAGAGATCAGCATAGAGTTAAAACATTGTAGAATTTTTGGCATACCTTTGTAAATCAATATGTAAAAAATATATAACACTAATCAATAATTTACTCCTTTGCAATACACTACTTTGAAAATCATTACCTGTAGATACATGTCAGCCAGTTCATCTTCATTGATTAAATAGTAGATACGGCCCACTTGTAACCATGTCTCAGACTCTTCCTGTCTTTTCCCCAGATCTATGGAGATCCTCAAGCTTTGCTTTGAGTAATCAAGAGACTTCCTCGATGAACTGTAAGGATTTTAGCAAAGAAGACATTTGAAATAATTGATTTATTCGTTGCTATTGGATCAGGTTCCAAAGTACTGAAAGTAGTGATATACTGCATTGTGTAGACTGTGTATCTTACTTCTCAGTGTTGAGTGAGAGATACAGGCTGCTCAGGAGTTCAAGGTATTCTCCTTCTAGTTGTTTATTCTTGAGTCTTCTGCACAGACTCACACAGTGCTCATAGTAAACAATACACTGTCCATACAGCAGCAAATCAGCATAATGTTGACTTAAAACTTTTGCCACAACCATTTGACCTGCATTTGGAAGGAATTGGTCATTACTTAATAAGGAACTGACCTATAATTATTTATCTGATAGCTAAAATTTGTTCGTAACATTGAAATGGCCCTAAAAGCATTTTAACTAATTTGGACAATTAGGTCATGATGACAATTGATTTAATTGGTTAAAAATGGTACTTTTGGTATATACTGCATATACATTTAAATGTGGCTTACGTGTCAAAATACTTTTGGGGCCACTGTATGCAATAAAGAATATTTAAACTCACTGTGCAGATTGTCAGCATTAATAGCAATTAGGAGGCCCATCTCAAACCACAGTCTAACTTCCTGGCTCCCCCCTCTATCCTTGTAGCTCCTACCCAGCCATAGCAGAACCTGGACATGCTCCTGGTCTGTAGGGCTCTCAGAGAGAAACTGGAATAGGTGGAAGGATTTGAGTAGGAAGCACTCTGCCAGGCCCGAAGCCCCTATGGATAGGGACAAGCATCCCAAATTAGCCAGAGCAAGGGCTTCGTTACGTTTGTTCCCATTCTCTCTGGAGATTTGCAGAGCACAGTAAAAGTTTCTTGCTGCCTCCTGAACTCTGCCCTGTTTGCGTAAACATAGAGCTAGGAGATTGTAAACTACCCCACGCTGTGTTGGACTGTCTGTTTCATTCAAAGACTTAAGAAGAGGAAGCAGATTGTTTTGAGCTTGAATGGGTTCATCTGTCATTACCAAGAGCCAGGCCAGCAGTATGGATGCCTCAAAACCTTCCTCCTCATTAATTTGATTTCCAGTCTTTGCTGCATGTTGGGCAAATGGCACAGCTTTTTTTAGTGCTCCATGCTGCTGGTAAACACTAGCCACGCTCAGGCACAGGTCCCTCTGAGTCTTCAGGTCCTCCCCTTGACTAGCTATTGCCAAAGCCTGCTGAAGGTAAACCACCACTTGTGCAGGAAGCACTGAAGTATTTTCCTTCCAGTGAGGATTAAGCCTGACTGAGTTTTTGATAAAGAGTTCAATTTTCTGGAATGCATTATTCAAGGAATGATCTTGCCCCGAATCTAGACTTAAAGAAGCTAGTGTGAGGAAAGGTAAATACTTTTTGTGGTAAAGCCTGCACAGCAGCCAGTTGAGATCAACCGGGGCAATTTGCCTCCCTTCTTCCACGGACAGTGTGATGATAAGAAACTGAAGCCTCTCTACAAACGGTAAAGCTTCTTCTATCTTCCTTAGATGGAGAAAGAGACAAAGCGAGAGATAGCAAGTCCGAGCCTCTAGGTACTTGTCTTTTTCAATTATGGTTCTGCGCATAATTGGTTTTAGCAGCTCAAATTCATCCACAGAGCAGAAGTTGTGGCAAGGAAGACACAGAATCAGAGCACTTGCCTTCTCAAGTGTGAATGGCAACTTGTCCATCATCTTCTGTTTGAGGTAAACCGAAGTGAGATTGGTGTAAAGAGCTATTAGAAGTGGCTTGTCATTAAAGCCATTTACAGGAACCTTTAAAGCCTCCTCAAAGTACACTCGTGCTTGTGAGTACTTTAGTTTCTTGGCACATAGGCGGCCGAGGAGGAAGCAGGCACGCCGGTGGGCCCAGAGCATCCTGCCTTTCTTGGCTCCCTCTCGCAGGTTTTCCAAATGTTGTAGCACCTCATCCTCTGTAAGGCCATTGAAGAAAGTGTCCAGGAAGGAGTAGGAGAGATCATAAAGAGTTTTAAAAGTGTCTTGGAAATATTCCAGGTTGAGGAGGGTCAGGAGTGGGTCACACCTCTCAGCTTCTTCGGTCTCCCAGATACCCTCATCCATAAAGTTTGGAGGGTCTTCCTCATATTCATCCATTTCTCTGAAGGTATCCTCCAGGCTGAAAGAGAGGACTTCAGAGTCTCGGTCAAGATGATTTCGAGAGGCAGAGAATGATTGCCTTGGGGATGAGTGGTAAGCAGTTGCATCACTCTTTTCAGATATAGTGCTCTTTCTTTGATCCACTGTGGTTTTCTGTTCTGCAGGTTACACAAAGTGCACATTTTAGAATATTTTATAGTACATACTGTAATAAACATGCAATGAAAAAGAAGAAAATTAGGATAAAGGATTGTCTGTGTGCAATATTTGATGATGGCTAGGCTTACCTGGAATTGGGTGGTTTCTGATGTAGGTGAAATCAGAGTAATCAAGTCTGTCTGCAGTTTGTAAGAGAAAAAAATACAGATTTGTCACTGCTGAAGGGTATCACCCAAACTTATAATTTCTGCCATCATATATCCTCCCTTATTTTATTTCAAATAAGTTTGAAAGTCATTCTACATCTTTCTTCTTTCATCTTCTTGAAGGTATGTAATTGATGACAGATTGTTTTTGTAAACTGCTTAATTGCTTAAAGTTCATTCAAGGTCTCCCAGAGAGACAATGCATCATCTCTTACCCAATCTGTACACAGTGCTTATGTCAGTGGAGAAGAGATTTGTCAGTACATCTGACTGGCAGGGCTCAAGGCAGGGGTTAAGTTTAGACAGGGCCGTCCTTTCCTCCTCACTCAGAAAGACCAATTGTTCATTGCTGTGCAAAGCCAACAAAGACAACATTATCATCCACATGACTCTCATTCGGGTCGCTTCATCACATAACTCCACTAGCCCCCCTTCCAACACCCTCATCACCCCCAGCTAGACAGAGGCACATTCAACAAAGGTCAACAGAATAAAATTGCTTTTGCCAGCTGGTTGCCTTCAGTTGGTATGTCAGTATCATCGAGAGGCACATTAGATAAATGGTTTTGCAACATAAAGAGAAGGTAATTTGTTTGAGTACACACTGACTCTATGAATATAAATACAGTAAATACAGTGGAACTGTTTACTTACAGTCTCTCGGTACTCTCGGGTTTTACATGGGCTTTGTGAACAAATCCTATCTCTCCACTGGTGAGGTGTCTTCCTATGAACATATTTAGAGTATTGAAAAGAAATCCTTCAATCTTGATTTGGTCTCCTATTCTTAAGTGCAGCTCATCTTTCACCACTGGGTAATGGTCCACTACTGCCACACATGTCCCCACCACTGAAAGAGAAGCAAAAAGGAAGACAGGGTTTGAATTAACACAATTTCTGTTGATTAATTTTTAAACAGAAATTCAGGGTTCAATAATGAAACTCAGCTGGCAGCTTTTGTGGCTTAATGTTAATTAACCCAAAAGTAGTGTTGATGCATACTTCAGTTTAAAAAAATAATCTAGACAAAAACAATGAAAGAAATTTAAAATGGAAATAAATATGGACAATTTGAGGGTTTTTTTAAAAAGCAAACGTGTGATGCATCATTTTAAAAGAACTATTCAGTTTAAACTTGTGCACAGTCTAGTGAGTGATTTTATCATTTACTAAAAGCCCTTTTAAAGTACACATGAAATCAAAACTAATCTTTTAGCTTGTGTTAGCTCACATAGCTATCTTTGTGGTGAACAATTTATCTGTTCATGTCATTAAGAAATAAAATGTTTGCCCTAGCAATCTTTAATTGACATCTGAAAATGCACTTTCTGTTGACAGCGCTATGACAACAAACAGAAACGGCAAGTAGGAGGTGTCTGTTAAATTGTAATAACTCTCTGAATGAAATGCCTACTTTACTACATCCATTCATCTCGTAGTAGAAAAACAAGCCACGCCCACTGTTTACTCATTTAACAATCCGGTTCTCTAGGAACTACGTCACAATATGAAAAAAATGACTGCAGCTTCTGGTTCATGCAGACTTTTAGGCTTAACTTGAGAATAGGTTTTCCAGGTAGAGAAGAATCTCACCAACAGGATGATCAAAGAGGCCTTCTGTAACTGAAATTCCTCCTGCATTTCCTGGATATTTCCTAAGGAACCATCTAGAAAGAACAGTGTCTATTTGTAAAGATATTAAACACTGTATTTTTTTCTATATGAGAACAAGTGTAGAACACAAATACCCATTCAGCCTGACAAATCTGATGTCTTAAAAAAACTATCCTGTATGAGCTTAGAATGTCAGTGTAACTTACTGATAAAACGGATAAGGCAGAGGTTGCATATCATGGACAGGCACCAGACCATGTTTGCCTGTGGACAGTAGTGTACCCTCCCATATGGCCTCTTGTCCTATGTCTTTCACCATGACCAGGTCATTCTTCCTGTAGTTTAGCTCCTCTTCCTCCTCTTTGCAGTCACTGTTATATAAAGTCTTGCCAAAGAATGTACCTGAAATGGTAATAAGACTGTCCTTAGTTACTAGCTTATTCCTGTACTAAACAATAGTCAACATTTGAAGTGTGTTCAAACCTTTATCAAAGTTGTCCTAAAACTATTGCGCAACACACAATCTTGTCTAAGAAAAAAACACTCTAGGAAGATTCACTTCAAAAGTTAATTCACTTGAATTACTCTTTAGCTATTTTCAACAAGTTGATTCCTAAGCTAAAGCAAGAAAAAACAAGAACAGTTTGACCCATACAGTATGATGTTTTTAACATGTTTTGTCTGCCTTCTGGCTGTGACCTTAAGTAGAGGACAGAGTCAGAAGTAAGGCACTGTTTTGGATAAATATTACAATAGCTGACAAATCCTTACCTTCCTGTAGCAGAAGTCCCAAGTAAAGAGTAGCTAAGTGGTCTTCATCCACTGTTACAGAAATCTCCACATCGCTTAGCAATGCAGGGTCCAGCCAGAATGACTGGTCACAAAGAAAGTTCTCAAGGCATCTTGCTACATATCCTACGATATAAAATAAATATTTATTAAGTTAAAATTGTATACGGAATTATTGATGTTGAGTAGATGTACCAGAACATTTGATTGACACCAACCAAGTGCCAGGTAAGTGGAGAACTTCCAGATCTCCTCGACAGTCTTAAAGGTGATGACAAAGCTGTCTTTCTCTGCATGAACAGACAGTAGTCGTGCAGATAGATCCTGTGTGTACAATATCAGCAAGAACTAAATGTAATGAAGATTGAAATGACTTAGGTAATCAATAGTAACAAGTTCATAATGGTGCCAGTACATCCATGTCTGACCTTGAAGAGCTGGACGACATCCTGGCTGTTACTCTCTACTACCCGGAGTCTTGTACGCAGTGCCTCTTGAAGCTGATCATCAGGTGCTACACTAGATCGCCACCTCCCGCTAAACAACAAAACAACATCTCCAAGGAGCAAAGCAAAAAAAGCATGGAGTTAAGTAGCCACCACAAAGTAGCTAAGATTTACGATCAGTTACATGAGCAGTAACAGGAAAGCTCCAGTGATGTAGGGTGTGATTATAGCCATCCAACATCACGGTGTTAGTAACAAACCAATATGTTTTTTTTTTTTGCAGGGACAGCACTATGATTGACCACATCACTAAAGATATACCATTAGGGCAGAGGCTGAGTGTTCACATTAGGGAAGTCTGGTAGAGTGTGCTTAAAGAGTGCAGCCATTAAAGGCCATTATGTAGATGGAGGCCATTATTCTCACACAGGTCTATAGGACACAATGATCCTTGCTGCAAATACCTGGAGAGAGGCGTTCTCCTGCTGAAGATACTGTGCTGCTTCCGCTGATCGTTTCCTTCCTCCTCCAGTAAATCTCTCTGCTTATGCCTTCTGCCTCCACCTCGGCCTCAGCCTCCGCTTCCTCATCTCCAGTGGCAAAACAAAGGAAACTGGGGTCAACGGCGCTTTACAGAACTCAAATGCAGTTGACATGTAGTTTTGTCAGCTTTAAGAATACGCCAGAACTACTGTATGAATATATTAATGGTTAATCTGTAAACTTACTGAAAAGCAAAAATGAATGGTTGAAAAATTACAGAATATTTAAAGACAAGTGAAAGGTTCCCTTTGTCAGTTCTGCACTTCCTGCAGCATGTTTAATTTTACAGTAAATGGGCTTCAGCAAATACAGTAGTTCTTTATTCCAAAATATGATACAAGTACTAATTAGCATATATATAAAAATACCAGAGCTGTGATTACAAGCTCATAAATGTGCGGGCATAAACAGGAAGTGCTAGCCATATCATAATGGCTCTATAAATATGATCCAGATGGTTTAAATAATAGCCACTTCCTCCTCTCCGGACGAGTATGAATTTCCCAGATTTGTTCGTTGAAGAGAAAGGATGTTCCAAACAGCTGGTTTGTGTAATGTATTCAATGTAAACACATTTGTAATAGAATCATGTAATTCTCAGACTCTCAGTTGTTTCTGAAACATTTATGCATGACTCAAGAAATCCTCTTACCAGCTGTCATGGCATCATTGGGTGGAAAGAGCTCACTGACGGCGGCTAAAGTGTATGGAGGGTCATTCCACAAGGCATCGAGCTCAGCAGGCGATATCGCTATTGAAAGGGAGGGTGAGGTTTAGGGGAGCGTTATTAAATTAGCCATATGTCAAGCTGAAGCTTTTAGGGTAAATGCTTAATTAAATGAACATTAAACATATAACAAAATCACAGCTTTCAAATAATGAAAGCTTGTGCAAAACAGACCAAATCAAAGGGAGTGCATGCAAACAATGACAAACTTGATGAAACATTGATATCAGCCTAAAACCTGGCAAAACAAGTCCTCTGGGATTGTTAAATTGATGCAATCTTTTATCACAAAAGGGCAGTATTTGCTAGTTATTAGTCCACAGCTGCTAGTAAATTATCTAAAAACAGCAAAACAATATACTAATAGCTAACACAGCAACAACACGTACAGTAATTAGTCACTACAGGCATTACACACAACAACAAAGCACACAATCACGGCCACCTAAGTAAGTACACATCCTGCATTACCTTCATGAGTAAACCTATTACCCATGACTGACAGAAACACTGTGATGTCTCCCTGTGAAAGTTACCCTTTCTTCTCATGGCAAAAATCTATGAAAGCCAGGGTGGGACCAACCTGAAAACAAGAAGCAGTTTCTAAGGCACGAAACGGGACAGCAGCAGCAGCAACATGCCATGGTGTACACAGCCGACTCCAAACTCAGGTTCAATAATGCCCACTCGGCTATAGATCCACTTATTGGTAGAGTCACTCCTCTCCCTCTCTCTCTTCCTTTCCATTTTCCTCTCGTGCATAAAGCGCACTCTCTCTACTGCTCATTTCTAACTTCCATCTGTTTGCTTCTCTCCCCTTTCCTCTGTGCGTCCACTCTGCAGATGAGTGAAGCACTCAGAAGCACTGCTGGCATGTTTGTGTGGGCTGGTCAGTGCCTTTCTGTGCCAGGGGTTCTTGTGGAAAGTGAAAGCGGCAGCATTCTCACATCGCTGACATACAGAGACAAAAGGCCCAGTGATTTTGTGGCCATTGCTCACTGCAAGTATATGTGCTGTATTTTATATTTAGTGATATTAAATTTGACTTTTCTCTCGTTGTGAAAACAGAGCTGACAGCTTCTAAATTTAAAAGCACCACTCTCTTTGTCTGGCATTATTACTTTTTATCATTACAGAAATCAATAATAAGATATTAAGGCCCTAATCTGATTTTAAAGAGAGGAAACCAATTAAGTAAATAAGTCATGCAGATGCAAAGATTTACTAAGCAACATTCTTTCTAGCATAACATTACCACCTACACCATTCAACTGGGGTAAAAGTAAATGTAAAAAATAAACCAGTATTTCTGATGATGAAAAAGGACTTGTTAATATAAAATCTAATATAAAAAGGATATATTAAATATGGGCCTCACAGTGGCACAGTGGGTAGCACGTTCGCCTCACAGCAAGAAGGTCGAGCCTCGGCTGGGTCAGTTGCCGTTTCTGTGTGGAGTTTGCATGTTCTCCCTGTGTTGGCGTGGGTTTCCTCCGGGTGCTCCGGTTTCCCCCACAACTCCAAAGACTAAATTGTCCATAGTGTATGAGTGTGAATGGGTGTGTATGGATGTTTCCCAGGGATGGGTTGCAGCTGGAAGGGCATCCGCTGCGTAAAACATATGCTGGATAAGTTGGCGGTTCATTCCATTGTGGCGACCCCAGATTAATAAAGGGACTAAGCCGAAATGAAAATGAATGAATGAATGAATATATTAAATATTTAGTTGATATAATAATTTGAATAGGTAAATTCTCTAATCATTTATAATAAACATTCTTACATTTATTTGAAAAATGCCATTTAGAATAAAGAAAAATCATGAGGGTGTTTCCAATCAGATTAAATTATTAACACCTTTGTACTGCGGAGGTTGCACAGAAGCCTTTTTTTATTTATGTATTGCCATTTAGATGTATTTAAAATGACTATATCAGAAATTTAATGGATATATTTACACTGCAGCTACAACTAAACGTCCCTAAAATGCATTGCAAAATAAATGCAAATAACATTAAATGACATGAATGTTTTAAATACAAAAGATATTAAATATGGAAAAAAAGATATACAAAAATATGAAAACAAAACCTATTGTACAGTAAGTCCCAATGAGTAACTCCCTTACAATATAAGCAGATCATTTATTCCTTTTATTAAAACAGTTTGTTCGTTTGTCGATTTTGTTCCATTCAACATATTCATTCAAGAATGCAGAAAGTGATTATCTTAATGAATCTGTCAATTAGCCAATGTCTCATGATTTGTTTAAAACCCGAAATCATTTAGAAACTTGGTCACTGAGTGACAATTTTGCTTCTTTTTTTGTCAAGAATGTTGTTTAAAATGTGGTTCTTTGAATGTATACAAACATCCAGGTTCTTTGGATGTACACAATCTGTTAATTTGTTGTTTTGGTGTTACATGTATTTAGCATGATGTTCAAAAATGTTTATCATATTAAAATCACATTGATATTATTCTCAGTATTTTTAATGTAGGCTACCATCTGATTGTCTCCCTGTCACTACTACGCTGTCTCTGTTTTGGGGCATAACAAAGAGTGTCTATATAGAGTAATTTTGCTCATCGTGGTGTTTTGTAAAGAGAGAACCCAGTCAGATTCTAATTGAATCTGTGGAGATCTTGTGAGCAAGAGCAGCGGTAAACAGCCAAGAGCCATTTTTCAGCATACCTCCATAACTCTCACAGAGAATCTCTCTGTGCTTTAGCAAAAAAGTCAACTGAAGCAATTTGCTCCTTCATAATCAAACTTTTTGCTGTGGGAACACTCAGTGTGTGAATATACACTTGCTACTTTTTAAAGCAACATATACATTACACATACATATACTACATTAATTCTAATTAGCCTATTTTATGGACTATTTGTTATATAATTACAAATAGCTACATGTTCTTAATAATAAAAAAAGTTGCTTTTTGAATGAGTGTACTTAGATTATTATGCTATAATATTGTCATACTGTCATTACATAGTGATGAGTGTCGTAAAATGGTCTTAAAATGACAATGATATCGTTTATCACAATTAATTTTGGTGCAATATAACACACAACAAAAAGTAGTGTTGATACTGATTTGTAACAACACTGACCACATTAATTTGAAAACATATTTTTGCTTAGGTTTAATTTTTTTGAATTGAAAAAAAAAATGCTTGTTTGGATTAACCTGTAGTTTAGTATTAATATATTCTGATTAGGGTGACCAAAATACTAGTTTCCCATGACAGTACCATTTATGCTCTATTTTAGTGTCCCAGCATTTGTCCTTTATTTCATATTTTAAAATGAAATTGGTCAGTGCTAGCAGTATGTCATTCAAAAATAGCCTAATATGTGGGAGCCAATTGCGTTAGTATAATTTGAAAGACAAAATCACCATCTGATCGCATTTTCATATTAATTTGTTTGCAAGGCAGGACTTCATCACTGTTGGACTAATTTAAAAGCGAAAGTAATTACCTATAGTTACATAAAGGTAAAAACACTGATGTTTTTAAGATATGTTGAAAGAAACAGTAAAAAATAAGGAACTATATTGTGTGATTTGCTGAATCTGTCTTAACCTTCATGACATTTACCTCAAGAAAGTCATTCAGTATTCAAAACTGCAAAGAAAAAATATCTAGACTGGAGCTTTTGCAGACAATATGCATTATGATAAATAATTCTAATATTCATTAGTGGTATCTCTGTATTTGAGCAGTCTTGAAAACAGGTTGTTTTTATGATAGCCATCATTTAAATGTTAATATTCCAACAGCAGAATCATAATTATATAATTAAAAGATTATAAAATTATCCATCCCATTTTCTAGTCTGAGAAATTGAGGAACTATTCTTCTGATACAGTATATACTATATGTACATACCATATTAAATGCTCCCCAAATTCCTGGTTTAACCACCATTTGGGGGTTTGAAACTTCATAATTAATACCCTGGGAACGATGTAAAATATACTTTGCTAAAAACCATATGTGTGGAGGTGTCATTCTGACAACTACACGCCTAATGTTGTGAAAGTAGTAACTGTTGAAGCCTGGCAGCGCATTCCCTACTGAATGTAATACAAAGGAGGTAAAGTGTCCTGTGCACTTGGTGACGGTGAAGTTAGCTGTCTCTCTCTCTGGGTTACTGACACAGTGTGTGAATGTCAGTGAAAACAACAGGCTAGATTTGTAACCCGAGTAAAGAGTCTAGACTCTAAGTTTAGCATGTCGCCCAAGCAGCACATGCTGGTACTATTAAACTGTGTGAAAAGTATTTATTTAATTGTTGAAAAGACTGGCATATTATTAGAGGAAAATGTTCCATGTTTTAAGAGACAGACTTTCACAGAGAAAAACTATGTAAATGAAAAGCAGAGACACCCAAAAGTCTCAACAGAATCTTAAAAAGTACATATAATTCAACCACTTGTCCCACTTCCATTTAAAACGTGAAAATTATTAACACAGGAATGTGAACTAAGCACACAGTCGCCTATATGCACTTTAGTTTCTGAGAAAGAGCATACCTCTGACTTGCTGACTCCCGGTTGTGTGTTCGTTCCTCATAGATCTGTCAGTACACAAGCAGATCTGTCAGTACACAAGCTCTGTGGAGTTCCTTATAAAACTTACTAAAACTAATCATAATAATCCATAATGCTCCTGTAGGAGGGACAAGGGTTATGTGTGTTTGTGTGTGTGTGTCTCCTTGTGGCATGAGTGTAGAGCTATTACTGAGGGAAGTATGTAAACTCCTCCCCTAAATGATATGTGTGTTTTTCCTCGCTGTTTCTCTTTCTCTCTCTTTCTGAGCCTTGTTCTATTATTTCCTTGATCTATTGGACTCTAAATCCATACAGAAGGTGTTGACTCTGTTCATGACGTGATATATAGTATACAGGCAAATATTTTTACTTTCATGACTAAGCAAATACTCAATATATGATTCATCGTGAATCCAACCAGTTTTTGCTTCTTTGAAAACCTACAAAATGTAAAGGAAATGTGAATGTTTTTTTTTTTTGATGAAAAAAAGTAATCCTTCCTGTCTGACTTGTTTTTTCATAGAGCAAAACAAAATGCCTCTACAGTTGCTATCAGCTTCATTACAGTCAAATACGCCCTCTTGCTCACATTCCAAAGGTGCTTTCTACAGCATTTCTAGACAAGCATTCAGACATGTGTATCTGCGTTCACATCGTACTTTGAGTAAAGATATCAAGAGCTTCTTTATATCATTATTATTTCTTTTTCCAAGAATTCCCCCCTGCTTCTTTGACTCTGTTTTGTCAGTAGGTCAGATAACAGATAGGGCCTTGGCTCAGCTAGTCATTTCTTGCTTTTCTGGCCTGGTTAAATATAAACCCTGGAAAAGACTCCAGGTTCTAGGGACTGTTATTGAGTCATTACAAAAGTCACCCTGAGAAGATATATGGGATTGGCCATGTGACTGGCCTGTGAAAGAAGGATCTTTGTGCGGTACAGTGTGGCCACAGGTCTCAGATGGTGTGGGCAAATGGATTACATACCACATCAATGATAGAGAATCAAAACCCTGACAACTGGTGGAGCCAGCAGGCCATGTGCCCAAACCATAGTCACGGCATTAACATGGCACACAAGACAAGCAGCTGACGGCTTCCACAGCACATCTGTTGGTTAGCATATTTATATCTATTTATCTATTGTGCCAGTGAGTACTAACAAATAATCATTTGATATGCTCCTGAATCTGAAAGTTGATTCTCAAGATTAGCTCAGTAGATGCATGGTGCATAAAATAAATTTAAAAGTCTAACCGGAATAAATGATTCACTTAAGCACGTCAAAACTTACATTTCAGTTGGATTGAGAGGGGTGAAATAAACTTTTTCTAATACAACCGGGGGAACATATAAACACTTAATCAGAATGAAACTGGAAAGGTTTGCAAGTATGCAATGATGTTGAAATGACGTAATGATGCATAATGCTTTCTGATTGTCCTTGCTGAATCTATGAAATTGATGTGGGGCCAATATAAATGTCCATTTGCAAACATCTTGTTTGGGCATGGGAATGAGAATTTGTACTGCTTTATTAATATGACCATCATTGCAAAGTGATGTTTGTGCTTGACCACTTCAAGGACCCTGAATAAATAAATATTAAGTATTCAGTCACACTATTTTAAGGTGCAATTCTCGCTATTAACAAACCAATAACTATTACTTTTAGTTTAATAAACTACAAATTTGTTGCATATTTATAGTTGAGTCTAAGTATTGGGTAGGATTGGGGATTTAGTATAAGATCATACTTTATAAGTACTAATAAACAGCCAATATTTTAATACTAGGCATATAATAAGTCAGTACTGTAGTTAGTAGAGGAAATTGGCGCTTAATAATAAAAGGAAGGTAATTAGTATGCAAAAATGGTGGGGAACCCTGTATATTCAAGCAATGTGTGCATTTCAAAGATTAAATCTGATTTGAAGAGACCTGCAACTGAATGCCTCTTTGCCTTCTGTATGGATATTACTGTAAATTAGCGCACAGACAACTTTGACCACAAGCTTCTTTTGAACTGCCATTATTGACAATGATAAATTCAAAATGATCTTTTGCTATTTATATATGATTTTTGTATTGAAACATGGTTTTTAGACAAGGCAGATGATGCCAGGTTCTTGTACTTGTTGCTGATCTATCATTTAACACAGCAGCAACTAAATGGTGTTACACACAGTTGTAGAAAAACAGTGATCTCATTACAGGAAATAAAATAAGCCCATCATTATCAGTAAATAACAGCTGAAATTTTGGTCTACATCATAATGCATACTTTAGTAATCAGTGTACAATCCATGAATGAAATCCTTGTTTATAATCAAGATTCGTATACTTTTCAACATATAAAAGAAAGACATAAGGTCATAAGGACAAAACCTTCCAATTTGAGTGAGCTAATCCTTGACAGAGATCCTACATACAAACGGCATCTTTTTGTATACCAAAACTAATGAAAGGCCAATAAGGCTCAGGCTAAAAAATGTACCTCAGGGCAGCACTCAGTGGGGGTAGTTCAGAAAGGCATTGCGTTCCGGTGCCCCTTTGTACCACTGCCCTAAGGAAGAGCAGCTTCCTGTTGTTGTGGACTCTGTCATATTTCAGTACAATGGTAAATCCGCCGCTGCAAACCCACAAAAAACATATTCCTGCTACAGATTAATTGTGTGCACACTCTAGTAAAGTTACATGTATGCAGGATATGAAATTCTGTGTTTCTAGCATGTTGTTAGCACATTGAATGCAATATGTTATAGCACATTAACAACATGTTGCTAATACATTTTTAACAAGGCACTAGAATATATTTAAGTTGCTTCATGTTTCTACCATGTTTCTTATATGTTGTAAGCATGTACTTTGTCAGTGTCTTTGAGGATGTCGTTAGGCCATCTGCGTACCCAAATGAAAAATAAAATACCCTAGTAATTTATAATAGTAAATACCACAGAAATAACCATTCTACAGAAAAGTACTTGTATTCTGTTGCCGTAATTCTATCATTGCTATAACACAACTATAGTAATATAAACAATTTACCCAATACTGTAGTTTTGGACAACTATAGGTATATTATATTACAATACACCACAGATAACTGTAGTAAAAAATAAAAACTATAGTATTTATTAGTATTATTTCCTTTATTTAGCCAGGAGATCACATTGAGACAGTGCTGTCTCTTCTTCCAGTGAGACCTGGTCAAGACGGCAGCACATAAAGTTTCACACAAAAGATCACAGAAAACATTCATTCATTCATTTTCTTTTCAGCTTAGTCCCTTTATGAATCTGGGGTCGCCACACCGGAATGAATCGCCAACTTATTCAGCATATGTTTTACCCAGCGTATGCCCTTCCAGCTGCAACCCATCACTGGGAAACATCCATACAACTCAATCAAAACATCCATACACACTCATTCACACACATACAGTACGGACAATTTAGCTTACCCAATTCACCTATACCACATGTTTTTGGACTTGTGGGGGAAACCGGAACACCTGGAGGAAACCCACGCAAACACGGGGAGAACATGCAAACTCCACACAGAAATGCCAACTGACCCAGCCAAGGCTCGAACCAGCGACCTTCTTGCTGTGAGGCGAATGTGCTACCCACTGCTGCCCTCACAGAAAACAATACCACAAAATTACAAAATCACCATTCATAAAAAAGATCAGATCATAAAAAAACGATTGCAGGTATCCTTTAAGGCGTTATACAGAAGATGTTTAAAGGTTCTCAGAGTTGGAAGTGTGTCAAGATTAAGCCGATTTGCAGATCATTTCAAGCCCTAGGAGGAAAAAGCACATTTGTCAAGTTCTGACAATACCCTTGGGACTGTTTACTGAATACAGGAACCAAATCTAGTGTGTTGGTTATTTTTTAATTTTTCTAGTATTTATTACAGATTATCAGTTCACTATAGTTAACACTACAGTTTTCTTCATTAACAAAGTGTTGTAAATACAGTATAATACACTTTATTATAGTATGGTTCAAAACACTATAAAACACTATACAAAACACTGGTTCAAAACACTATAATGATTATTTACTATAAATTACTATAGTGTTTTGTTTTGTTTGTTCAATTGAGGAAACTGTGCTGTGTCATGTTCCTAGTTCAGATTAAGTGTGCACACATTCCCGTGCAGATCTGTAGGTTGTAAAATCTGGTTTCCTCATACAGTTAAAGGTATGTACTGTAGGTTAGGTGAACTGAAGATTTCAAATTGTCCCTCATCCAACTTGTGTGTAATGAAGAATTGTGTAAAATAAATACTTATCTCTGGATAAAATGATTAATTGTTTTTCATCATGAATATAACCATATATGATGGAATGGCTTTAAGAAGAAAATAAATGAATAAATGTTGTGTACACACTCTTGTCTTAAGATATGCATGCTGTAAAATAATAATCAAGGCTATGCAGGTTGTAAAATTATGTGACAAACATCTGCAAATGAAATATACCACAGTTGTGTGGAGTGAGTCATTAAGTTGAATTATGCTCATGTCTTAATGACTGTTTTATGATAAAAATTATAGGCCTAACACATATCTGACCAGTGATTTGACCTAAATAGGCTGTTTAACAAAAGATCGGTGGGTTATAGATTTAAAATTTAATTTTTATATTCAAAATGGAAAAACTATAAACTAAAACGTAACAACATATGAAAGAAATGCTTCTCTCGTACAGATGGAAAGTGCTGATGCCGGCAGGCAGAACAATGCTGACTGCTTACACTGTCTGTCTCAGACACGAACCTTATGGCCCTGTCAAAATATCTGACTGTCAGGCTGAGAGCACTACATGGTCAGGCAAAGAGAGCAACTAGAGTGAGATAGACAGACTGGGAGAGGAAGAAATGTAGAGTGTGCGAGGCGCCTGTCACATCCCTCCATTGTACCGTTTCCTCTTGGCCTTTGTTTCTGTATACACATGACAGTAAAATACTCCTAACTCACACAGCCTTTAGGTTCACGCACACAGAAAGAGAACAACCTGCAAATAAGAGACTTCCTGTTGAATCTAACTGCCTGTCTGTCTCCACTGAGGAGACACACTGAGGCTTTTATTAATTTATTTTATTGAATGATAATAATAAAAGAGAGTCCCGGCTATGCCAGTTGGCATTTCTGTGTGGTGTTTGCATGTTCTCCCAGTGTTAGCATGGGTTTCCTCCACAGTCCAAAGACGTGCGTTATAGGTGAATTGAATAAACTAAATTGGCCGTATGAGTGTGAATGTGGGAGTATATGGGTGTTTCCCAGTACTGGGTTGCAGCCGGAAGGGCATCCACTGTGTAAAACATATGCTGCATAAGTTGGCAGTTCATTCCGCTGTGGCGACCCCTGATGAATAAAGGGACTAAGCCAAAGGAAAATGGTTGAAAATAATAAGAGGATTTACCAAGTTTTGTGAGTGTATGATGATGTATTGTGATGAACAAACAGTGAACTTATAAATGTGATTTATTACTTTTCTAAATAGCACTGGTGTACAGTCATTCATACTGTATTTCTCTCTGTATTCAGAGTGAAGTTTTTTTTCTTTCATAAAGGAATATATGCTGGGCTGGCTGTGAGGTTATGCAATAGACACAGACCTCTGTAAAGTGGTGAAAGAGTGACTACTAGTGTATGTCACGAGTAAAACAAATCGGAAATTGCCAGGTAAGAGGGTTTTCTCCAGTGACCTTGATTTAAATTTATTTTTAAAAACATAAAATTAAGAAATAACAAATACTGTTCAATGTAAGGGTAAACTCAATTACTTATTTTATTTTAGTTTCTTTATTCTTATTGAACATATGTTGTCTGTTTTTGTTAATATTGTTCGGTTAAGGTTTCAGTAGCCTACACCATTTTGTAATATCCAAAATAATCTTTTTTTTTTTTTTAACATTTTTATAGATTGTAGATTTATGTACATTGCAGATTTAAATTTTTGTAGATTGTTGTACGTGTTTATTTTTTATAGGCCTACAGTCTATATGATTAAGCATTACTATTTTAATAATAATAGTTTTATTAATAGTAGTTAATAGTAACGAGAACAGTTAATAGGTAATATTAGTAGTTGTCGGAGTTGTGGCCACATACAGTTGTTTTATAATTATAAATTAAATGATTATAAATAATTAAATAAAAAAAAAACATGTAGGCCTATGGATTTTTCGTTTTAAATGCCTTTTACGTGTTATTTTATGTTTAAATATTAAACTTATTCAATTATTATATTAAATGTTTATCATATGTGCCTACATTTAAAGTGCCTATTTATTGTATAGACTATATAACCTATATAATATAATCAACATTATTCAATGACTAAACATTAGGCAGCTTAATTATCTTCTTTCTAATATACAGTACATATAAAGCATGTTAATTTTCTTTTCCTGGTGCGCAATTCTCCTCTAAATGGGTAATTATCCTAATAATAAGAAGCTTTTGTTGGCGGGCAGGTTTCTAAATTAAGCCAATTTGTCTGCTGTGTCTATTTGCACCGTGTCTACATAAGAGGGCGCTACACATCCACACAGCCCACGGTAAATGCCGTAATCTGCGAAAACCCACCCTACCCTTCAACTTTCCCCCAGCGTGACCTCACACCTCAAATCCGCTGCAAGAGACAAAACGAAACCGGAGCGCGCTGCCGTTATAATCTGCGAATCTCGCAGTGTGGCGGAGCTGCGAGGAAACACGCTGCTGCTCCAGTCCGCTGCGTGACGTCACCCGGCGCGCGCTTCCATAGATGCGAGCGCGCGAGTACAGTGACAGCGCCTCGTCCACTGTACGCAACACTGTCTCAAGCTCGCTTTACCCGAGAAAACGGCAGCAGATCACGGAATGTGACTTGGCAACATTCCGCTTTATTTGAGGCCGGTCGTCCGCCCTGCACCCGCGGGCTGCTGTACTTTAAGCCCACCGTTCCCATTATCAGCCAGGTGATCGCTGCCCTCCTGTGATCCGGGAATCACATTGGGAGCGTTAACATTTGTGTTAATTATTCCGCGAGTTTGTATCCCACTCTGACGGCTCGACTCTGACTTCAAGCTGAGGCTCACTAACTGGATTTTATTCGGTGGAACAATAGTCGACCGCTGCTGTCTGGATATTAAATTGTAGCTACTCTTGGATTATTGTCTCAGCATCATGAGCACGAGTGGTGAGTAATTTCTTGCCATTGTTTCTTTTCGGTAGTCACAAAGATGCATGAAATGCTAATGCAAAATGTTTTAGGCAATAGAATTCGAATGATAAAATAAACTTTAGATTAACCATGTGAGATAAGAGCATTTGGTCTCATTATACTGCCATATAATTGAAGCGTTTGACCTCTTGCTCCTGACCTGTCCCAAAGACGTTCTTCCCACTGAATAGGGCATTTTAATTCTTTCAATTCAACTTTGTTTCTACAATGTAGATTGTGCCAAAGAAAGTCATCATAGATTAAGAAAACAGAATTAAAATATAAAACAATGTTTGTATAATAAAAACTATTCAGTTATTTATAATATAATAAAATAATGTATATACATATTATAATATAATAAAATAATAGATATGAACCTGATTTTATTTTTGATTAATATTATTGATTATTATTACCATCATTATTTTTGTAATTTGCTCGGAATTAAAAAGTGTTTCTCTTACTTTTTAAAAATCTGTGTGACACTGACAGAGTCTGTTTGTCAAAGAGATGCTTGACTACTTGGCTTAATCTTGAAATATGTAGAAAAGTGTCCTGGAAAAAAAAGCTTATGCCCATTTGTAAACTACATGTTTTATTATATGACTTAGAAGAGCATACTCTGTTTACTGGTGTGTCCAGTTTGATGTCAGTCAGATAAGCTTGGTTACATTCATTCAGCTCTCATCCAATCATATCAGTGAGGTCATTATTACTGATTTCATGCTGTAAAACTCTGTCAGATGAGGAGATGCTCACCAACAGAGAATGAAAGACCAGTGCAAGACGGCCAATAAAAGATCAGGCTGAAGATCAGTTCTCCTTTGAGCCTTGTGCTTCAGTCAGCTGATGCTGCAAGGGAATGACTGCTGCATCTTATAATGATCCCTTTATGGGAAAAGTTCTGAGACCTAAGAACACAGCCATTGGGCTGTTTTTGTGTTTGTCATGCCTACTTGGCAAATGCCTTGCTGTTCTGTGATTTAGAAATGGTTTGCATTCTTGTAGCAAGCTGTTAAATTGCATTCTCAGCTGATGAGCGGATGGACAAGCTTTGCCCACATATCCCACTCTCTAAACTAATCCCTCTACTATTTTCCCCCTTAGTTTAGGACACACGGCTCACAGCACCAGGTCACTGATAAAACAATGTCACATGAGCCAATTGAGCTTGCTTTATTCACTCTTTCAAAGCATTTTGCATGTCAGCTGGGGATGGGGCTGCCACCAGTGCGCTACCGTATGGAGAGCAAGTGTTTTCAGCTACAGACAGATGGCAAGAGAATGAGTACAGTGGCCGGGTTGTGTCTCATGGCAAAAATAAAAAATAAAATACTGGAGAGCTACCAACAAATGGACAGGCATGCATGGTCCACAGAAGACCTGGAGTCTTTAGTTGAACATGCACATAAAGATCATGGCATACAGTAATCACACTGTTTTACTCAAAAAATTTGCAAGGCAGAATTGCCCATCTGACACCAAGTCTCAAACTTACCTGACAACCTGACATATGGCATTTGAATGCATAATAGCGTGTTGTACACTACATTGGGCATGACAGCCTTGAGCGAGTGAAAATACAGAGCAATTACACAGAGGTCACTTGGTCTCTCTTCATTTGCTGCTCCCTAGATTTCTTATGGTCAACTGCCATTATCAACTGCCCTCTATTTTCTGCACCACTGAGGGAACAGGCAAACAAGCAAGCAGTGGAAGGCTCCGTAAATAATTTTCTTTTCCATTCCTTGTACTTTCTGTCTGTCTTTTTCGTTTTTTCTCGTTTGATCCTCCTGCATTCAGCATATTGAATTTTAAGGGCTTCAGTGCTTTAAAGATTCTAGTAAATACTACAGTAGATAGAGGAAAAGGAGAGTGGAGGTGCATGTAAACGTACTGTATAGGTGCCGAATCATCAGCTAATGACTGTTTGACTGTCTAGATAGAATGAGGTTCCTGAAGTTCTCCTACCCTGCTCTTCCAGTGTCAGCATTCATGACTCAGCATCCCTCACATCAATCACACACACACACACACACACACACACACACACACACACACACACA
>CAIGQW010055024.1:10872110-10888856 GCA_903798125.1 Danio choprae | reverse complement strand
TCACTCACTCACTCACTCACTCACTCACTCACTCACTCACTCACTCACTCATTCATTCATTCATTCATTCATTCGTTCAATGGCAGAAACATGATTCCATAGATATCCAATGTAGAAGCCATTAAAAACTTTAATCTGGCAAGTCCTCCCCTGATCTCAGTGCATGCAGGGATTACACAACCTGTTTACACCCCACCCTCTCCCGCTCCACCCCCGCAGGCCTCACTCACAGGTGGGCTTCCAGTATAGTGACAGCCACCCATAAATGACAGATGAATGATGCCTGAAAGACATATTGTCTTTTAACGGCATGTAGTTTATTCTCTTTTGAGCTGTCACCTCTGTTTATTTGTCTGGTATTGTATGCGAAAGCTTATGGGGAGTCTTTGAGGTACAAAGAAACAGCAAAGCTTTAGGGGAAACACATTACCATAAATGCTCCTGGTTTTGTGATATTGCAAAACATCTCATATTTGCTCTTGTGTGGCTGTTATCTGCTTTTAACAGCATCACGGTTATACTGCGCTCTGCGCTGACAAAAGAACATAGGACACACACACGCGCACACACACACACACACACACACACACACACACACACACACACACACACACACACAGACTTCACAACAGCGCTGGAAGTCAGCCAGAAATCAGCTCGTTCTGCCAAAGAAATAAGTGCTTACAATATTACCAGTGTGAGATTGAGCCACTGGAGGAGGAATAACAGCATTAATGGATCATTGTTCTTCAGCTGCGGATGAAGAAAAGTCAATGAAACTCTCTATTCTGATAGACTGATGATGCGGAGTGATCTTTGTGTGTAAGAGACTGTCTGTTTGAGTGTAAATGCTCTTTTCAACCCTCAGTTACTTGATTAGTTTATGCTATGTGTTTGTCACACAGATATTTGGTTTCAATTTTGTAATACAGCAATCCATAGCAAACCTCAAAATGAATGTATGTGTGTATACTGTGTATTTTAACCAGAATTAAGAGTTTCTATGGTTTGGTTTAATAATTGGAATCTCTGTATGACAGTACTGGCATCATAAAAAGTTTATATTTTATTAAAAATTATTCTGGATGAAATAGTTTTGAATGTAGAAAAACAAAACAAAAAAAATGGCAATTTGTTTGTCAGACTACAAATAAATTATACAATTATACAATTATAAAAAAGAGTCATGTCCAAAATATATTAATAAAAAAATAGAGAGAGAACATTACAGTTTTTTATTTGTTTATAACGTAAAAAAAATGTTAAGGATGCATATGTATGTACAGTCTAATTAATTAACCCTCTTGTGAAATTATAACTCTTTTTCAAATATGTCCCAAGTGCTGTTTTTCTCGTGAAGATTTTTCTTAACACATTTTAAACATAATAGTTTTAATAACTAATGTCTTTTGTCTTTGCCAGGATGACTGTAAATAATAATTTGCAAGATACAAGTAGCCTTTTCAGCTTAAAGCATAAAACAAGCTTTATAACATAGTAATGCTTTATTCGTAATCAACATGGTGCAGTAGGCCTAGATCACATTCATTCACAAGCCATCAGCCTTCACTAATCTGTAATGGAGTGTGCTGTAATGGTCACATACGTATGATGGTGCTTTAGTTCATTGTCCATGCAATCACATTAATGTCCGACTTCTTTAATGATTATAAAGCCGGTGGCACATTGGACGAATGTGAGTGACTGCATCATTTGAGATCATTTGAGAATCGATTCAGAATCATTTAACAAAAGAATCAATCATCATGCATCGAAATCTTCTCCCACCCCTAATGATGTCTCTGAAACTTGAGCAGTTTACCAATGTTGTTTATTTATTTATTGCACTTGCAATTATTTGTACAATATAGTATCATATTTTTGTGTAATTTAATAGCACTGACTGTTAAATGTGTTCTGATTCTTTAGCAATCTGAAAGTAATATATGTTTTTCTGAATGATATTATTGAGATGGCTATGTCATTTCTGTTGCAACAAATAACATATTATTGTTAGTATTTTATTTTTTACGTATATTGACAAAATAGCACTCGAAATTTTAAGATAACAAGCCATTATTTATTGCCATGAAAATGTGCTGTACTTGTCAAATGCTTGTCTATTTTACTAATATATTACATATTTATTGCATGTTGATATTTAGATTAAATGTTTGCAATATTTATTCATTTTCCTTCAGCTTAGTCCCTTTATTCATCAGGGCTTGCCACAGCGGAAAGAACTTATCCAGCATATGTTTTACACAGTGGATGCCCTTCCAGCTGCAACCCAGTACTGGGAAACATCCATACACACTCATTCACACACATACACTATGGCAAATTTAGTTTATTCAATTCACCTACAGTGCATGTCTTTAGACTGTGGTGGAAACCGGAGCACCCGGAGGAAACCCACGCGAACACGGGGAGAACAGGCAAACTCCACACAGAAATGCCAACTGGCCCAGCCGGGACTCGAACCAGTGACCTTCTTGCTGTGAGGCGACAGTGCTAACCACTGAGCCACCGTGTCGCCGTTTGCAATAGTATTTAATTTAATAACATTTTAAAGTGTAAAACTCCATAATATCTATTTTATGTTCACTACCTGATTATTTTATGATTCCTAATTTTACTTTAAATGATTTTAGTTACTTTCCCAGTGATGGGTTGCCGCTGGAAGGGCATCCGCTGCGTAAAACATATGCTGGATTAGTTGGCGGTTCATTCTGCTGTGGCGACTTTAGATTAATAAAGGGAATAAGCCAAAAAGAAAATGAATGAATGATTTTAGTTACTCTTTTGTTTTTCATTTATTTGACCAAATTAGTATAGTCATTGGTAACAATTAGTAACTATTTCAATATGTTAAACTATTTATTGGATTTCTGCTGTAATTTTTATTGGCTAATTTTAATATGAATCCATCCATTCAGGTTGTGGTAAGTAGTTGTTGTAATAATTGTGATTTATTGTTGAAAAATAAGCAAATTTCCTGCACGACTTCATCTGATCACTATCACTTCCCAGCCTGAAACACATTGTGCTCACTGATTGCATTTGTCTTTTCCACCACTCACACAAAACCCTCACTAAAACCGAGTTCCCAGTGTGCTTTACCAGGCCAGACACTTTTTTTTATGACTTGTTTCTGGCTGTCGCCTGGCTCTATTTTTCTGAGCGCAGTGGGAACATAGAGCTGATGAATCTGATCTCAGTTCTGCCCTGCTGCCAGCATTGTAGCTAAAACAATGGAGATCAGGGTAGTGCATGTGCCCTTGCTGTTTTCGACATTTTCCCCCAGTTAAATCCGTTTAGACTAAAGTGAGAACAACACTTGCTACAGTGATTGCACAGTAATTGATTTATGCACTGGCTGAGTGTTTGAATGGCTGTTATGCATCTTTAATAGGAGGGCAATCAGCACAAACCTTCAACCATCAGTGTAGATAAAGAAAGAGAGAGAGCAAAAGAAATGATTTAGGTAACCCTCAGGCAGATTATAATGACAAACACAGAACACTGTAGTACTGGTAGTGTAGATACAGCATAGAGGACGTTTTTGGCTTCACAATGCTAAATGTGTCGCATTTGTCTTAACACACTGTACTCAACAAATGCATAAATTTAATGCACTATTTAAAGGTCTCCAGAATTGCTTTAGTATGTGAAGTGTAAGTGAAGTAATTTTAGATGAAACGATTTTAGAAGACGATTAATAAATCGTTAGTTAGCGTGTAATGTATTATTTTCTTATATGTGAGCCTGGACCACAAAACCATTTTTTTTTTTTATTGAGATTTATACATTACCTGAAATCATGTGAATAAATAAGCTTTCCATTGATGTTTACTAGGATATTTGCTTTTTTATATTTAGATAATGTATATATAACATAATAAACTTTATTTATATAATAACCTTTTTTATATTTATATATTTTGTTATATTTAATAAAAAAAAATTGGAATTTGATTGTTAAAAGAAATCTAAATACTGAGAAATTTGCCTTTAAAGCTGTCTAAATGAAGTGCTTAGCAATGGACGTTATTGATCAAAAGTTGCAAAATATATATTCATTGAACATGATCTTTACTTAATCTTCGAATGATTTTTTTAATTAATGAAAAAAACATTTCTTTAAATAATTATTAATAAATATGCAATTTTATTGTATTTTTATTTATTATATTTTAATTAGAATTTGACTATTTTTATGTGATTCTGTTATGTGCTTTTGTCCTTTTAATATTTCTTTCAAGCTTCATCTTAATTCCATTTAGGTCATTTTAAGGGGGATGACCTGCTACAAAACATCTGCAAGCAACACTTTTTTTTCCACCATATTCTTCTTGTTTTGCTTTGGATCACAAGCTTCGTGCAAAATTTGCTAATTTTTATTTTATTGTTATTTCAGCTTTATTTTAGTTGAGAATTACATTCTAGCATTGCATTAAACATGCTTGCAACATGGTAAACTGTGTTAACAAATTGCTGAAACATTTAAGCAGCATCTTAAAACATGTAGTTTGTTTTTGTTAATGATAACAGTGTTGAAGTCATAAGTAATCAATGCAAAATTAAAAGTCTGTTTGGAATATATTTCCCAAAAGATGATTAACAGAGCAAAGAATTTTTCACAGTATTTCCTATAATATATTTCTTCTGGAGAAAGTCTTATTGGTTTTATTTCAAGTCTGCTTTTTAATTAAAATTTTTTTTTAAGGTCAATATTATTAGCCCTCTTAAGCATTTTTTTTATTTTCGATTGTTTACAGAACAAACCACTGTTATACAATGACTTGCCTTATTAAATTGGGGAATAAAATATACAGGGGCGCTAATAATTCAGGAGGGCTAATAATTCTGACTGCCACTGTATACAGTGTTTTCCCCTGTCTTCTAGTTTTCAGTACTTTTCTTCTGTTTCCCAGTAGTACCCTATCAGCAAAGCTCGTGCAGCAGTGAACGGAGCTCCGGACCAATCCACTGCTTTCGCTGCCGGGAGCTGTGTAAAGGAGAGGTGGTACGAGTGCAGCACGTCCACTTCCACATCAAATGCTTCACCTGCCAAGGTAAGAGCCCATATTTGATGCTCTGGAAAAGCTGGCGACCTCTAAAAGCCATCTTTTAATTATGGTAAAAGCTTGCATGCCGGCCTGGATTTGTTTCAGATGTACAGTTTCCAATAGATTCTTTTCGGTAATGGCTCTTCATTAAGAACTAAAGCAGAGCTCTCTGCCTCTGACCTAATAGCAGTTTGGCATCAGCGGTTAGAAGCAGTGGATTTCTGATTTAATGATGCTGGCTGTGCTCCTGGGGCTGTCTGAAGGAGGAACCTGTTGCATAATGAGATCCTCTGGCATCACATTGTCAAGATGTTAGATCACGGCAGTGTCCTCAATTATCAGTGACATTAGTGACGTCAAGAAATGAATCTGTAAAATAAATGTAAATATCATGTGACCAGGTATCCTCACCTTTAGATTGCGTTAATTTAGAAATATGGAGATAAAATCTTGAGAGATGGACTCAGAGTTTTTATTGGTTGGTTCATGGCAAGTATGTAACACTTGTTAGAATTTTCAAAGATCATCATTCTGCACCAAAAGTGGTCACAGAGACTTAAAACTTACCAACTCATCTACTGTACAATGTCACCAAGGCTTGTCTTGATCAGTCTGCTGGTGTTGCTATAGTGATCAAAAAGCATCTTAATTCATAATAATTATGAATGTTTCAGATTTTAGAATGACACTTTTTTCATAATGTATGGGTATTCTTTTGCAAACTAGCTCTAAGGGCGGCTCGGTGGCTCTGTCGCCTCACAGCAAGAAGGTCGCTGGTTTGAGTCCTGGCTGGACCAGTTGGCATTTCTGTGTGGAGTTTGCATGTTCTCCCTGTGTTGCCGTGTTGCCGTGGGTTTCCTCTGGGTGCTCCGGTTTCCCCCACAGTCCAAAAACATGCGGTATAGGTGAATTGAATTAACTAAATTGGCCGTAGTGTATGAGTGTGTGTGTGTGTGTGTGTGTGTGTGTGAATGTGAGAGTGTATGGGTGTTTTCCAGTATTGGGTTTCTCCACTGCATAAAACATATGCTGGAATAGGTGGCGGTTCATTTCGCTGTGGCGACCTCTGATAAATAAGGGACTAAGCCGAAGGAAAATGGATGGATGGAAATTAGCTCTAGTTGTTTTTGTTTTGTTTTGTTTTTTAAGTTGATTGAACCCAAAGCAGAAAGAGTGTCACGAGTTTGGTTATCAGATTTGTTTTGAAAAAAGTAAAAATCCTGAATCGCATTCATGACAGGACACCAAAGCGTTTAAAGTAGGCGTGGCCAAATGTACTAAAATGGACAGACATCTTCACCAAAATCAGAATACATACTGTCAGAGGTTGATCAGTGGTCACACTTAAACATCTGCTGTGTTTAGACACATGGGCTCTAACTACATAACTATTAGTCTGAATGGCTTTAAATTTGGCATCAGGGATATGTGACTGATGCTGACACCGTCTGGAAACTTACAAACTGGTCCTGGGCTTTTTGTTTTTTTTGCTGAACCTTAACAAAAACTGTATTGTACTTATTGTACTTGTCTGGACTCTCTAGTTCAATAATTATAAAAATAAGTTTTGCATTTTGACAGTTATTAAATTTATTTACAATATAGGCATGGCCTATAATTTCTTAATGAATAGTATTATTTTTACAGCTATAAAAGTGAATAATTCTGTGGTCCTGTGCCAAATGAGCTGAAATTCAATAAAGTACTAAAAAAATGATATGACAAAAAGTCATGACAACAAATGTTTTATGTTGCTTATTTTAATAAGTTGGGCAGCATGGTGGCTCAGTGGGTAGCACAATCGCCTCACAGCAAGAAGGTCGCTGGTTCGAGCCCCGGCTGGGTCAGTTGGCGTTTCTGTGTGGAGTTTGCATGTTCTCCCCGTGTTTGCGTGGGTTTCCTCCGGGTGCTCTGGTTTCCCCCACAAGTCCAAAGACATGCAGTATAGGTGAATTGGGTAAGCTAAATTGTCCATAGTGTATGAGTGTGAATGGGTGTGTATGGATGTTTCCCAGTGATGGGTTGCAGCTGGAAGGGCATCCACAGCGTAAAACATATGCTGGATAAGTTGGCGGTTCATTCCGCTGTGGCAACCCCGGATTAATAAAGGGACTAAGCTGAAAAGAAAATGAATGAATGAATGAACAAGAGGAAATGTACAGTGTAGGTTTACTAAAAGAAAAACAAAATCTTACAGTCGTGCCTAAAGGTCTTAAAATACTGTATTTGAACCCCAACAACTGCTGCTTTCAGCTATATTTTTATAATACAATACTTTACTACTAGTTATTTTAGCATATTTATTTAGTTATTTTATTTTGTTGAATAACGCGCAGCTAATGAATCAGAAAACTGCTTAGTCTGGTGTTGCAAAATCAGATGAGTAAGGTTGTATTTGTGCCACTTTCTCTTGCTTACACTCAGACTGGTGTTGCCACGTGGTCCCTTCGTTGCATTTAAAGGGTTGCTGTGGTAACCGTGCAGAGGGGCACCCAGGCCCTGGTTGGTGGTTATTCTCAGCTACACTATCGAACCAACAGCCAATAGCAGCCACCTATAGCAAACCCCAGGGCACAGTTGGGAGGAATGAGGGGGAGGATCACGGATGGAGAGACCGAAAGAGAATGGCGGCCTCCCTCTCTCCATCATGACATCACAAGTTGCCTTGGAGCACATGAAGTTACTCAACAAAAACAGTCCTTTTCCACTTTACTTGGCCTTAAGTTTACTCTACAATCGCTGCCTTGAGCTAAAATGCATTTTGGCTTTTGCTCACTATGTATTATGTGTGTTTTTTGAGAGCTGTGCGTGTGCTTCAACAGCTTGTATCTCCAGCATGGAACAATGGTGTTTTATTGTTGCGTGGTGGTTTGTTTACTGTCCAGTGATTGATGGCTCAGCTTCTGTGCAGCCTGCATTTTGATTGGAAGGGAGAGCAGAGTGTGCTGATGAGCCGTGGGGCTTTGAGGCCCAGTTCATTGAGATGAAAGGGCAACATTTGTGGGGTGTTTTACAGGAGTCCCCGCTCACTCAGCATGTACGGTTACAGGTCAGCGGGGCCAGGCACAGTTGCCGCTGTAAACACGTGACACTCTTCTTTCAGGTCTTTTGTTAAAGCCAAAATACTTGTCTGATTAGGCCCATAATGTTTTAGTTTTTTTTTACTGAGTTAGCATTTTATTCCACTCAATCTTGCTGGAAAAATGTGACTGTGAAAACTTTCATCACTGTGGTTCTTGCATGTTTCATTCCTTAATTTAAAAACAAAGCAAGTACCCAGCTAACAATTTTAGGTCCTAATAACATTGCTATTACGTTATATAACATACATATAATAATTATAACAGTTATATAACATTTTTGAACATTGTTTGAACTTTTAAAATGTCCAGTTTGTTCGATGATGTATTATCATTATTTTTTGGTTAAAAATTTTATTGTTTTCAGTACGTTATAGAGGAAGGTTTTTAGAATATTCAATACGACTAGTTTGTAGACAATGTATTAGCATTATTTTTGGTTAAAATAATGTTATTGAATACATTTTCATAACATTTCATGTGCTTAGAATATTTTTAAAAACACAATAAGAACCTTCAGTTTACAGTGTATTAGTGCTCTCAAAAGGTTTTCAATCAACGTTACAAAAATGTTCTAGAAGTGTTTTTAATTAACTATGATTTAGTTTAATTAACTATAATTTAACTATGCCTAGTTGCCTACTAACATTTGCACAACTTTTAAGGAATGTTACTGAATGTTTTCAGAATGTCAGCTTGCATAATGTTATATGTCAGCTTTCACATTGTTAAAACAACATGTTGTGATATTTTTGTCAACAATAAATAGTGAACACCCCTTGATATAGCATATTGTGTGAGGAACCTCCTGTAAACAAGACTTTCATAAATCAATTAAATCATATTTTACCTCAATAATCATAATTTGTGTAAAAAAAAGGGAATGAGCTTCTTCACTGCCACTCATTTCAGCTGTAAACTGCATTGAATCAAACATATGTTAGTTTTTGGATAATAGAGCCATGTACAATATACAACAGACCCAGTTTTTTTGCAAAGAGCCTACATGCATGTTTATCAATTTTAGTTGAGTTGAAATTTCACAAAACATGTAAGATATATGGAATCAATGACTGACATGGTATTTACTCTCTAAAATCAATGACTTGTAATAGAACTATTAGGTTTGAGCTACAATCAAGTAGATTACATTGGTTGGCTTTATTTGACAATGTTCTATTGCAAACAGGAGATGAAGAGATGCCTTTGAAATGATAGTCGGGTTAATTGAAACGGCACACACTCAAGCGCACAGGATGAAACATTTGGGCCAAGGTCATGTAGATACAGCTGAATCTGAGGCGGTGGAGAGTTTACACAAGCTTTGGCCATGGGAAGCGGCCGATGATGTACATACAGGTATGAGAGAACCAGCTGTTTCCAAGGACACAATTATGGTTAGTTTGTTTAAAGGGGAGTCAGCCACAACTTTCCACAATTATACATACAGAGCTCAGATTGAATACACAGTGAGCTGGCTACATTCACAGTTATATGGTATTAGAGACATGCTACTGATTCAGAGTATTCAAAGACTCATACGAGAATCATAAATAGAGAAGGTGATTGGTAATATATTTTAATTTAAAAACAAATAAGATGGTGGACTAAGCAGACAAAATGCAGTCTTTTTATATCATGGTTTTAATTGGTTGGACATTGTATTGGTTCAAATGGAAGCTGCAAGGGTCTTCTTGGGTCTTAATGGGTAATTCATTGCTTTCTTTTGGCAACATGTTAATACCACAGAATCTTAAAGGAATTTGTTCCAAAACACAGTTGAAACCATTCAAATTTACTGGTTTTAATGGTTAAAAGTTGCAATGTTTTAATGGTATTTATAGTTGAAACTGCTGGAGTTTCAGTGATGCTTCTAGTGTTAATTATTATTATTATGTGTTTATTTAGCAGATATCTTTTCCTGTTGTACTACATGTTCATGATTTAAAATGATATATGGTGCATGCTAACTGCTGAATTTGATTGTGTTGAGTGTTTCAATTGAGTTAACAATGTTGAGTTTTAAATTAGTGATTTATACCATTTCATAATGTTTATGCTGTCTTAAATGCATCTTAGAGAGTGAGACAGATGTAAAGATTTTTTGTTTTGCTTTTTATTCTATCCCAATACATAGAAGCACACACACATCACTCTTAAAATACAGCTTCTGTATTGGCATTGATGGTTCCTTGTAGAACGCTTAACATCCAATAAATCTTTATATTCTTCGACAGGTTCTTTATAGTGAAAATGTAAAATGTTCTTTACACTTACAAACAAATAGTTTATTTTAAGAACTATTTCCCCAAAGGCTCTTTAAAAAACTTATATATGCCATCACTGCGAAATTTTCAGGTTTCTTTTTTTTTTTTTTTAAGAGTGTACACAAACATTCATTTATGCAAGAGCAATTTTTTTTTATTTGCTGTGCTATTGTGAGCATCTAGTTATATGTGCAGGCACAGAAAGCTCATTAAATCTGAATCTTGAAATTTGAATCTCTATTCAAATAACAGTCAGAGTGAAAACTAAGAGCACTCAGCAGGGTATTAAGACACACACTCGTCCTGACCTCCTGACTCCTTTCTGGCTTTCTGGCTCTTTTTTTCCTCTTTCATACATGATGAACGCTAACAGATAATGAACACAGCTAAGGATCTATTGATATCCTAGAGACATTCAGTAGGCCAAAAATGTATCCGGACTACACAAAACTATTAACAAACAA
Organism: Danio choprae; assembly: GCA_903798125.1. Taxonomy (NCBI): domain Eukaryota; kingdom Metazoa; phylum Chordata; class Actinopteri; order Cypriniformes; family Danionidae; genus Danio; species Danio choprae. The sequence goes on along the minus strand of CAIGQW010055024.1, from coordinate 10,877,973 downwards.
AAAATTGATGTGCAAAATAACGATATTTATGAGGAGAACCAGCAGGAGTGCACATTTTAAGCAGATAATTGCAAGCATTATATATATTTATTTATATATATTTATTTATTTATTTTATTTTAATTTAATTTAATTTTTTATGTTTTTTTATTTGTTTGATATATATTTTGGTATTTGTTTGCTTGCGATTTCTTGAAAATGAAAAACACTTTTCAACAGACCTATGTTGTGTGTTATTGTGTCATTTCATTATAAAGTAAATGACTATAATATTCTCTGCACATTTTTATAAATCTGTACTGTCAGTCGCTTTCAGTTTCACAAATTTCAATGAATGATTTCAGTCAGTGCTCATTTGCTATTTAAATCCAGTTAAAGCAGATAATTAATTAAGGCAGCATGGCAATTGCAAAGATGAGCACTTCAGGAAAGAATATGTTTAAATAATCTTATCTACTCTTAAGCATATGATTGGATTTTCTGGTCTTTCTTTAAGCTTTTTTAAGTGTGGGCTATTTGAATTCTTGGCAGTTTGTTGAAACGAAATGTTTTGGAGCAATAAATATCCAGACAAGTCTCACCTAACACTAAAGCAGCTGTAATTAGTGTCTCACAGGTATGAGCTCCATCCGTAAACTAGAAGACTTAAAATAGGTTGTTTATATACAATTGTACATTATGTTAGTATTGATGATGTACAGGATATTGATATTGCAATTAATTTTCAGGGTAAAAGTAATCATGTTTATTGCTGAATATGCCTAGACGTCTACAAATTTCTCTTTCTTTTTTAACACTTTTGTCAAAAAAATCCTCTCAGAGCTGTAACTCATGAGCAGTTAGTTCACTTTACGAATCAAATAAAGCTGCTCGGCGCTGCTTCTGTATGGGACTGGCGGGTCATTAAGATCTCTGTTAAAACAGATGGGATTTCAAAAGCTGAGAGTTAATTGGCCGTGTAAACTTGTGTATTTTTCACCTTTAGGCACATGCAGATTTACAGTAGTTCTTACAATGACAAGCTAGTCTGACCAGGCTGCTAAAATTCCTGATACAAAACAAAGTGAAATGACAGTCTGTTCAGTCTTTATATGTGTTTTTCAAGGTTAAAGCATACAATAGATTTATTTTTTTAAACATTCAGAAAATAGCACCACTGAATAGCCAGATGATATGCAAACTGTTTCTCGGCGTGAGAAAGAAATCCAGAGTCTGACTAGTAAAGTTATGATTAATGAGGGATGTAATTAAATAAAAGATGATTGCAGTAATGTACAGGAATCATACAATAAAAATGAACGACTGTGTTACAGTTTTAAGCACATTAATATATCAACCCCAGACTGGTAAGTCATCTTCCATTTCATACTATACAGTTGATTGGTGATTAACACGTTGCAGGACAACAACTGATTGCATGATGAAGCCAAATGCAGCTATATGCCCCTGAAATGTAATATATTTAGGGCAAAATTTGTTTCCTGTAGATTCTGTAATAATAAATGACTCAATTGCTCCTAAGACCTACTGACAGTTTTATCTTCTAATTTAGAGGATTATTTAGTTAACCAAAGTAATTCTATAGCTTCATACATATCAATCAACTAATCAATCAATGAATTATAGTGGAAATTCAGCCAAAAAGGAAAAATGTCATAGTTTTCTCACCTTTTTGTCATTTCAAACCTGTATGAATTTCTTTACTTTTCAGAACATATAAATATCGTGAAGATGTTGGTAACCAAACAGGTTTCAGAGCTACATTACAATACCTGAAAGTAACCTAAACATCATGATGTCAGAAACGTCAAATCAAAATATTTCTTTCTAAAACTACTTTCTGTTACATGTATTTTATAGGTGTACTAAGTGTACTATGTTTACAAATATGTAACGTAATGTCTAAGGTCAGTATTATTATCCCCTTAAGAAATTATTTCACTTAAATTGGCTATAGAACAAACCACTGTTGTCCAATGACTAGCATAATTAACTTGCCTAGTTAACCTAATTACCATCATTAAACCTTTAAACTGCACTTTGAACTGTTATCTTGTGAATAAAAACTAGTAAACTATTATGTACTGTCATCATCTTTTTTCTTGAACTTCCCTGAGAGTAAAGCATCTAAACAATTGAAAAAACAAATGTCAGTTGCTCTGACCCTTGAACTGCAGTAGTTGTGTGCTATAAGCGGCTGTGCTGGAGTCAGTGAAGGGTCAGCTGCTGTATGTGTTGTGTGGAGCTCCTCTGTTCAGATGTCAGCCACTCACTGGAGGAGGAACGCTGAGCCGGATGGGAGCTTCTCGTAACTATGGCAACACATCCCCGTCCAATCATTAAGCCCAAGCGATAGTTGCTGGGGAGACATTCTTCCACAGATGAAAGGACAGTGGCGGCATTAGAGACCCAATTCCCTGTGTGTTTTCCTGAAGATCTAGATAAGGTGTCAGGGATTAACCCACTGCATGACTCGAAACTGGGACATCTATATTGATTATGAATAACTGAATATGCATTTACAACACCCTTGGTAAATATGAGCAGAGAAGGCTGTGGAACAAGAACATCTATTATTTAACCTTCTAATCTTTTCGATATTAACAAAAAAATTTCTGTTCTCATTAAGAAGAAACATTTGGAAACTGTTTGGAAAATGTTACTAAAATATGTGTGTAAATATATGTGTGGCACAATTATTGGCTCCACTGTGAATTCATATGAGCAAAATATTTTTTAGGTGGCATGGTGGCTCAGTGGTTAGCACTGTCTCCTCACAGCAAGAAGGTCACTAGTTCAAGTCCTGGCTAGGCCAGTTGGCATTTCTGTGTGGAGTTTGCATGTTCACCCCTTTTTCGCGTGGGTTTCCTCCGGGTGCTCCGGTTTTCCCCACAGTCCAAAGACATGCGGTATAGGTGAATTGGGTAAACAAAATTGGGCGTAGCGTATGAGTGTTTGTGAATGTGAGAGTGATGGGTGTTTCCCAGTACTATGTTGCAGCTGGAAGGGCATCCGCTGTGTAAAACATATGCTGGAATAGTGGGCGGTTCATTCCGCTGTGGCGACCCCTGATAAATAAGGGACTAAGCCGAAGGAAAATGAATGAATAATAAAAATGAATGAATATTTGGTGGAAGAGAATATTGTTCAACCATCACCTCCTGCTATACATATGAGGGAACACAATGGCCAAACTCATCATTCATCATAATGGGTGAAACCAAAAAACACAGCTGTGATTTGCAACAAAAGGAGTTTCACAAATTGGCAAGTGGCAAATTGAAAATAAGAAAAGAGCAAGATGCTGAAAATGGACATTTCCATAATCAGGGAAATAATGAAAAACAATTTCAGCTGTTTTCGTGACAGAAGTTTCCACAGAATGACAGTGACAGGACAAAGACACAAATAATAAAGGAATAAAAAAATATATATTTACAATTTTCACAAATGTATGTCCAGTATATTACTATATACAATATTGTATGTATATTATGTGCAAATTAACAATGTGTGTTGTTAAATAAATATGTGTATGTGTGTATAAATAGTGTTTCTTCCTCAATTATGATCAAGTGTTCATGAGATGGATTGCCATCCAAACACAGCGTTTGGAGCATGATTTAGTCCAAAAAATCTCAAATAATAGCTGGAGAATTGCAGAAGTTGAGTTTTGACCTCAGAAACTCTCCAATTTTATAATCTGACATTACCCAGCAAGCTTAAACAAGGCTACATTTGGGCTGTCAGTGAAAATCTAATAGACGCCTAAGAATAGTCTAAAAAATAGACTAGTCATCAAAAAGACAGAAATTAAGGACTACATGTGAAGTCCGTCTATGTCTGTTTGATGACTAGTCTATTTTTAGAGTATTGTTATATGTCTATTAGATTTTTTTATTGACAATTTTACACTAGACGTCTATGTCTATGCGTCTTTTAGACATCCGTTTAACACAAAATTGCTTGGTGTGACCTTTATCACCACAGATTCTTTTAAAGGGTTTTAAAAAAAATGCCTCAACTCTCATTCATAAACAAATTCAAGCTTCTTCATATTTTTATTAAAGGGGTGGTCCACTACAATATCATATTTTAAACTTTAGTTGATGTGTAATGTAACTGTGTGAACATAAACAACATCTCTGAATGTAATATGCTCAAAGTTCAATGCAAAAGGAGACATTGACTTTTACAGAGTTAGCTTAGCAAAGCCTACGGCGAACGAAATTTGGGGTCTACAAAAAAATACATCCGGGCTAGTAAGATCAAAGCAGTGAAAGCTAAAATGCCATCCAAATGCTGCTATTTCCACAGAGGTTGTTCTGTTACTGTATTTGAGCTTCCAAAGGACACACCACAAAGAGAGAATTGCTTACAGTTTAATTTTAATTATGTTCCAGAGAATTATAAAAAAAAAAGATATAGCGCTAGCATTTGACAAAGAAGAACTTCCAGAATCTCTCCCAGTTCAGTGCTGGATTCGGCTAAAACTAAGCTGAAGCTGTGGATTGTGAGCCACAACCTGTAAGTATTTTTATTTGTTAAAATTGATCAACTACATGCACAGTTTCTAGCGTTAACGGTATGTTGTAGCGAGGGCGTAAACAAGGATGTAAACAACGGGAAATGCTGTTTGGCACCGCTTACAATTTAGCTACAAATTCATATTTATCAGTCAAACCCCTGTAAACCGTCACAATCTTCAGCAGCGCGTGCAGTGTCTCTCTATGCATGTCTCTCTATGTGGCTGATTTCCGTGTGTTCTACATGTCAAATAACCAACTCGCTAAAGATATGTGAACATTTCATATAACTTACACATGCTTATTCCGAATATATGTGAAAGACACTTGTCAGATGTTATTTTAGAGAGCAGGCGTGAGCTGTGTGCTCTTCATTTCTGTCTGATTCAGGCAGCTAACGTTGCTAACAGCTGCTCTGACTGGACTTTTTACACAGCGCAAAAGCACACGCACACGTAGGGGAGTGACGTGGAGCCAATCCGCGAATCACAGCACATTATGTTAGTGGACCAATCAGAGCCTCTTGAGGGCGGGCCTTTCAGAGGAACTAGAAAATATGACATTCATTTTCATGTTAACTGAGTCGCTGTATATAATCAAAGTAAGATATATGAAAAAATAAAGTGATTTTCTACAAGTAAAGCATGAACACACATTGCTTTGCATCTTTTAAACACAACCAAGTCTTAAAAATACACTGTGGACCACCCCTTTAAATACTCTATCTTGAGATCAAACACTTTTAAACAATACAGATTTTGCTTTCATATTCCCAATATAAGTCTAAGGTGCTATATTCTATGACCTGTGAATAACGCAAAGGTTTTACTTCTTAATTGCCAAACAGGCTTATGTCAGGAAAAAAAAGTTTGGTTTGAAGCAGGGTAGATTAAAAGAGCTCAGACCACAGAGCGGTTAAGCTTGGATTGGAGAAATGAATGTTGCTGCTCTCTGTCTCGTACCTGGAGGGCTCCTGCATCATTAGGCAGTTTTCACAGAGGTTAGTAGGTTAATGAAAGCAGCTGAAGGAGAGAAACAGCCTTGGAGGGGGAGAGAAAGAGAGGCAGGCCTGCTGAAAACATTATATCTGTCTGTTTAAATCTAGCTTAATCTAGCAGGAGGGAAGGTGCATAGATATACAGCATAGAGATACTGTACACTGTTTGCAGTTATGCTGGATTTTTAAACATTTGGTAGCTTAATGTGAGGTGCCGCAAGTTCATTTTTACACTTTATAACAAGGATATTTTATATGGTAAAAATGGTAAATATATCTCAGCTTTTTTTTTGATAATATAATATAATATAATATAATATAATATAATATAATATAATAT
>CAIGQW010055024.1:10841044-10858967 GCA_903798125.1 Danio choprae | reverse complement strand
GAAATGATAAAGTTTGCCACTTTAACAAAGAAGGATTGTGTTTATTTATACAATGAATACTACATGCAGGGTTATTTTACATTTGATTACTGAATTTCTATACCTCAATACTGTTAAATTCCACCGAAAACCATAAAGTGCTGTTTATTTTATTTTTTATCATTGTTCTGTTTTTATCTGTGCTTTAATTTGTTGATTTTATGCATTTTTGGGTAATTTTGTACATTTTATTCACGTGTCAACCTACAATATCCCAGTCAATGTCAAACTCCCAATCAAAGTAAAATGATGAATTCTTTCCAAATAGAGTTACTAAAGTTATCTTGTGAAATTATATTAATATCACAATATAAATAGCAGAAAAACAAAATATTGCAATGTCCATTTTTTCCAAAATCATGCAGCTCAAATTTCTAAACATGATATTTTTACATGATATAACTACTTTCTAATAACTGATTTCTTTTGTCTCTGTCATGATGACAGTACAGAATATTTGACTGGATATTCTGCAAGATATAAAGTGCAATTTAAAGGCTTAAATAGGTTAAATAGGAAAGTTAGGGTAATTAGGCAAATCATTGTATAATTGTCAGGGTTCTGTTGTGTTCCATGTGCTTCCTTTTTTCTGTTTCCCGCCGTTTTCAGTGTTAATTTATTCCACCTGTGTCTCACCCCTGTGTATCATCTGTCCCATTAGCCCTCATGTATTTATACCCCTCTGTTTGGTTTAGTCCTTGTCTGGTATTGTAGTATCTATGCGTCGGTGTATTGTCCATGCTGTCGTCACCCCATGTCCTCACAGAGTGTCCTGTTTCTTCTTGTGCCTGTGTATATAGTAAGTGTTTGTTAATAAATTCGTGTTTCATTTCATCCCGTGTTCTCGTGCCTTCATGTCCCTCAACCCGAGCGTGACAATAATGATAATTTGTTCTGTTGACAATCAAAAAAATATTGCTTAAGGGGGCTAACAATATTGACCTTAAAATGGTTTTAAAAAAATTAAAACTGCTTTTATTCTAGCCGAAATGAAACAACTAAGACTTTCTCCAGAAGAAAAAATATCATAGGAAATACTGTGAAAAATTCATTGCTCTGTTAAACTTCATTTGGGACCTATTTAAAAACATTTTTTTTTAAATCACTGGAGAGCTAATGATTTTGACTTCAAGTGTACATGTAAAATGTATACAAATGCATTCTTTTTTTTTTTTACTTGACAAAGTAAAATGCGTATGCAAAACATAAAAATAAACTAGAAATATCATCTTGCTAATTTAGTGTTTTTACATTTTCACCCCTAAGCATTTTTACAGTGATGTACAGAAAATGCCCATTAAAACTTTTACTCAGTGCAACAGTATTTATGGAACAAACAATCGTGTTATGCAAATGTATAAAAACAATCATTTTAATGTCTATTTAAAAACTCTATTTATAGATCAAGAAGCCCCAAAATGCTAATTAATTGTCATATAAAATTTTGTATGCGTTACAAGTATTTTTCAAACATCTAGGTGTTACCCATTTGTCATCAAGGCTATTTGAAACATAAAATACGCTGATAACTTAATCCTTTATAAATTCTAATACATATACGTAGGTCATACAACAACATACATAGGTCATAAATCCACATATAGATGAAATATGTTTTCTTTTTTGCATAAATATATCTGTCTTGGGAAATAACAGTAGAATTTTATGCTAAATGCTTAATGACAATTTATTTGACCTATATTTCAATACTTTATTTTTTATAAAAATTTCACTTGTAATAAATTTATATATCATCATCTCAGTCAACTGCAATAGCTACCCAAAAATATTAATTAAAAGGAAGCAGAAATGTGAGTTGAACCATCATCAAAGCATGCAATATATTATGACGCGACTTATGAATTATTGCTGACAGCGCTACTGGGATGACAGCCCACTAAATCTAGAGTTTGCTCTTCACACAGATGGTCTAAATATTAAATGTAACATAATCTAGCTCTCCTGTTGACTGTTTACTTCTTGGTCAGGCCGATAACTGTTTAGGTTACTCCTGCCAAGAGCGTCCCATTGGGCCATTTAGTAGCCCGATTGGCAAGGCAGTCCAACAAAGCAATCCCAGTGCTCCACGAAAATGCCTTTTTCTACGCACATAAATCCATCAAGTGCTAACGCTCTTTCGGTGTGCTAATGACCTGAAGATGGAGGAGCAGGTTATTTAGTCGAACTAATTTCCTGCAGATCAGAACAGAGCAAACACACTGTAATTACAAACAGGACATAACAGAGATGCAAAACTCACAGCTCTTCAGCGGATTCACCACAGCCCGGGAAAAAGTGTTTGCACAAGCTGAAGAGAGAATAGAAAAAACCCCAGATCAAAGTCAATGTGAACACTAAAGGTTTTGATGCAACAATATGGATTTTTGATGGTTGGTTCCTGTTGTATAGGCTAAACTATCTGCAATGATTCACTGTACAATTAGAGGAAACTATTGCAATTTAAAGGGATAGTTCACCTAAAAATAAACAATTCTGTCAACATTCACTCACTCTTTACTTGTTTCAAACCTTGAGGAGTTTCTTTCTTCTATTGAACACAAAAGAAGATATTTAGAAGAATGCTGAAAACCTGTAACCATTGATTTCCATCGTATTTGTTTCTACTTCCTGCTATGGTAGTCAACGGTTACAGGTTTTTAGCTTTCTTCAAAATATCTTCTTTTGTGTTCAACGGAAGAATGAAACTCAAAGGATTGTAGCTACTTGTGTGTGAGTAAATAGTGAGTACAGTTTTTAATTTTGGGTGTACTGTCACTTTAATCATGATTCACACAAAGGTGCTACATATATTGTCTTTCCCAGTCTAAATTAGGTCATATAATTTGAAAATATAAAGCAAAAATATAATGATATGAATTTCTTTATGAAATTATGCATTAAACAGCTTTAGAAAACAAAAAAAAGTATACAGGCTGTCGCTGAATAAAAATGTGAAATTATTATTTTAGGTCATTGAAAATCAGGAGTTAGTGTTTTCTTGGTTAGTGCCCTTAAAAAAACATATTATGCATACACACTGTAAAAAACGATTAGTTATTTTACTTTAAAAAGTGAGTAAACCCGTTGCCTTTAAACAACAAGTTGATATACATTTAAAAAGTCAGTAAACATTGACGTAACTTTTATAATTATGCACAGTTTCTTTACTTAATTATAAGTCAAGGAGTTTACTCTCTTTTTTAAGTAAAGTCAACTAATCGCTTTTTTACAGTGTTATTTGCATTTTATGCATCCAAAGAAAACAGTCGCAGTAAGGACTGTGAAAATGGAGGCTTTAGAAAACAATGACACATTTTTAGTTATTTGAACAATTCAGCTAAAAAGGTGAAGGACATTGTACAGCAGTTGTTTTGGATGCTCTCCATTTGGAAAACATTGTTATAGATGTGTATAATACTGTCTGTTTGTACATGCTCCTGTTTGCTTTTTTCAAAGGACAAGAAATGTTTGTTCAGAGATGTTGTTTTGGCATGTCTTCCAGCCTATATTCTCGATAGCTTTTGCAGCTTTATACTCCTGTGTTACTCGCAGCAACAACTTCACCTCACTCTCGGTTCTTTTATTCAACTTTTTTGCTATTTATTTGCGTTTTCAGTCGTTTCACTGTGGATGACCAACTTTTTGGGAAATGATTGAAAATGATAGTGTGGACATGGAGTGTTTTAAAACGCTGCTTTCAGATGTATCTTAAATAGTACAGTCAAACGTATAGTCAAAATTATCGCAGTGCAGTTTGAATGCAAGTCTGGAACAGAGATAAGCCACCCCCCAAAAAAAGCAAACCAAAAATGCTGTTTTTGATTTCAGATCGGTCGTAGGCATGGGCCAGTATAAGATTCTGACGGTGTGATAACCTTGGATAAAAATATCACAGTGTTGTGATTACTCCTCAAAAATATGTTCTTTTTAAATGTCTGGGTAAAAACAGCAACTTTTTCCCCATTGAAAACAATACATTTTATTTTAAGAAACATTTAATATATTTTGGAACAGCAAACATCTAAATAATTCAAATGAATCATTGACTTCTGTCATCCTCATTAGTTTTAAAAGCTTTTTAAAGGTTTTTTTTTTTAACATAGTTTTTTTTTAAATGTTTCCTGAATTGTGGGCTGACCAACAGCTTTTGATGTGAAGGGTCATTTTCTGCTGGAGATACTGTTGCCCTAAAAACTAAGTGAAATAGTCGTAAAAACACATTAAATACAAGATATACATATACCATTGGAACCGTATAACAGGAAATTTAGCGGTTTTAAAAACGTGACTCTTTCAAACCATGGTAAACCTTGAAACCAGTTATCGTCCCATTGATCAGTGCATCTCTAATCGAGGCAGTAAATGTAAAAATATATATATATAAAAACATCCAGTTGTAACAAACCCATCTTTTCACTACAAAAAGCAATGGGGTTCAAATAACAGTGTTGGGCAGACAGATAATGCGTCCCTGCAGGGATCTCTTACAGTACCTCTCATTTTCTTGCTTGTCAGCCTGAGAACAGGCCATGTATGAAGGACAAGAGAATGTGATTTGCCATTGCTGCCTTTTACTCCATTAACTCTTCAGTCTGTGAGGTAAATATTCTCCGCAGCTTCTCGATTTACACCTTTTCCTCCCTTCTCTGCTTACTTTCTGGACATTGTTGCATATTTTGAGCTTCAAAACCTCCGATTTCTTCCGCTTTGACTCGTGTTACAACATCCTGCTCACTTCTGCATTGATCGCTCCTTCACATGTGGTAATAAACTCTCTGGGGCAATTCTCAAAAAAAAAAGAGGAGATGTGAATGAGCATGATTTAAAATAAACACAGTTGGCATTTCTGTGTAGAGTTTGCATGTTCTCCCCATGTTCACGTGGGTTTCCTCCGGGTGCTCCGGTTTCCCCCACAAGTCCAAAGACATGCGCTATAGGTGAATTGGGTAAGCTAAATTGTCCGTAGTGTATGTGTGTGAATGGACGTGTATGGGTGTTTCCCGGTGATGGGTTGCAGCTGAAAGGGCATAAAACATATGCTGGATAAGTTGGCGGTTCGTTCCGCTGTGGCGACCCCAGATTAATAAAGGGACTAAGCCGAAAATGAATGAATGAATAATATAATATAATATAATATAATATAATATAATATAGCATGTACTATCAAATTAGAAATGCTTTAAACATGCAGAAAGATTATTCTCACTTCTATGTAAATGTTCTTTTTAAGGTCAAAACTGATCAGACTTAGCAGTGGCGGTGTGACAGAAATTAAACGTGATCTGTTTTTAAAGGACCTGTTCTGTAATCTCGTAGAGGCAGAGCCGGTGCTCCTCTAAGGTCATGGTTCAATGTAAATGGATTGTTTCATAATTGCTGCATTAGTAGAGGAATAGTCTACTGTAATAGGATTTGTCTTGTAGTGTAGAAGCTTCCAGTCATGCTGATTACTGAGAAGATAAAGCAGAGCTGTGGACACAATGGATTATGGGAGCTGTCATGAGACATGTGGGCATGTGCTCTAAAGAGACGCATGCATTTAACTACTGTATATAAAATATTGTCAAGAGATAAGCTTGTATATATGATGGAATAGCCCCTCATACTTTATCGGTATTGACATTTGGTTATAAGATTTGACTGAGGAAGAGAAGACCAGCTTTTACTACAGTGTGTTTCCAGCCCAGGTTGGATTATAATTGACTATCTGGTGTATCAGCAAAGCTGTACCACCAAAACTAACATGAGGAGAGATCCTCGTTGTTCGAATGAAATCCCATCACTCTTTTTGTATTAATGATATGTGAACCACTTAAATAAATCCGAAATAAATAGATTTTTTAAAATTATCTTATAGTTTACATAATGTGTGTCAACTTGTTTGAATTTCTTTCTTTTGCACCTATAAATATTGGATAGCCAGACTGCCTCAAAATGTATGTGTAATAAATTCCAAGTTGAATATTTTTTTCTTTCAAATTTTTCTTTTTAATTAAAAAAATACCTTAGGCTTTTCACATTAATAATGAATAATATTTCTTTTCTTTTCTTTTATTTAGTTTTTTGTATCTATCTTATTTTGTTTATTTTATTTATTTATTTATTTTATATTTATTTTATTTTATATTTTTGTTGCAATTGACAGTTTATGTGGAATACGAGAACTTTAGTTTATTACTGAAACAACACTTCCACAATGATTAAGTACTACAATGTCACATGACCCGCACACACAAGATAAAAACAGACAGATGTTTTTTTTTTTCTTAAGAGTATCTGAGATACAGGCTGTAATGCTCCGCTTTCTTATGGAAAAGACATGGGGAGCAGCAGCTTGTTTTCATTTAAAGACACATACACAAAAACACTGTGTTTTTGCTTTCACGTGTATAACAGGGTACTAAAATATGGGGCATTTTGAGCTGAAACTTCACAGACACATTCTGGGGCACCTGAGACTTATATTACATCTTGTAAAAAGAGGCATAAAATGTCTCTTTTATGTGTGTCTAAAGGGAAGGCTGTGCTTAGTCAGAGCTAAGCTCTCATTATGGGTTGGCTCTCGTCCGTGTTTTATGCTTGTGGCTAATGTGGCCTTCCTTAACTGTATTTAGGGTTAAATGTTACCTGAACCCAGTTGGGCTTCTTTCACAGAACTCCTGCTGTTCTGCTCTCTGTTATTAGCAAATGCTTATTTGGTTGGTTCCTATTACTGTACTTGACAATGAACATAGAGATTTTTCATTACAAGACTTTATGCTACAGTTCAAACTATAAACTATAAAAACTAAGGTGATGATTTCCTGCTCAGGGAACTTTTCTTATAGCTGAAAACAGTAAAAACAAACAAACAAAAGAAAACCATTTTTCTCTGATAAATATAAGGATAAAAAACAGCGTTTATTTAAAATATAAAATATTTCCTAACAGTTTTTATAAATGTATTGTTTATGGGGAAAAAATCTTTCCATTGCTGTTGAAATATTAACAATTTTGCTTACATTTTAAGAACCTGCCAGCACTTTTCTCTACTATATAATTTAGTCTTCCTTCTAAACATTTGGATTTATTTGAGTGGATCATGGTTTATCTGACAAATTGTAGGCTATAGTTATTTATACAGTATGTGTGTTCTGTGTTTAATACTATGTTGTCTGTCTGTCTTTCCTCCCTAGGAAACCTTTTCCAATCGGGGACAGAGTGACGTTCAGTGGTAAAGAATGTGTCTGTCAGCAGTGTTCCCTCAAACTGGTTAATCCAAATGAGCCAATCAAAATCCACGGGCCCAGTTGTAAGTCCCACCCCTCCAATTTATGCATTTGCTTAAAATGTGGTCATCTTTATTTATAAATGTTTTTCAGAGGATATAGGATAACACATATTCTCTTTGAGCATATTCAGCAGTCTACTGTATATTTGTATTTATTTATTGAAAGCCTGCTAGCTAGAATCCTCCATATGGCTGTATTGACTCGCATGTCTCTGAGGGGAGAGGACAGACCCCTGTTCAACAGATTAGAGTGTGTGTGGCGTCTGGGTAAACACAGACAGAATCCTGTGATGTTTGTATAAAGGGCAGAGGTGAAGAGTGTCTGAGCTCTGTGTCTCTGTGTTGGCTCTTGTGTTGAACAAATGCAGAGAGTCTGAACTGGCCTGGGTCATTTCTCATATTTTTCCATTATATATATTGCCTGTAATATTATTTAATATAGTATGGACCTTTTCTCCCACCATTGGCCACTGTAATATTAGTGATTTTAAAGGAGGAAATCACATACTGTATAATGCACTTCATTGAACATGTACATCACCTACAGTTGAAATCAGAATTATTAAACCCCCTTTAATTTTTATTTCTTTTTTAAATATTTCCCAAATGATGTTTGACAGAGCAAGGAAATTTTCACAGTATGTTTGATAATATTTTTTTCTTCTGGAGAAAGTCTTATTTGTTTTATTTCGGCTAGAATAAAAGTAGTTTTAAATTTTTTTAACCATTTTAAGGTCAAGATTATTTGATTATTAACCCCTTTAAGCTATATATATATTTTCGATTGTCTACAGAACAAACCATTGTTATACAATAACTTGCATAATTACCCTATCCTGCCTAGTTAACCTAATTAACCCAGTTAAGCCTTTAAATGTCACTTTAAGCTGTATAGAAGTGTCTTGAAAAATAACTAGTAAAATATTATTTACTGTCATCATGGCAAAGATAAAATAAATCAGTTATTAGAAATGAGTTATTAAAACTATTATGTTTAGAAATTTGTTGAAACAATCTTCTCTCCGTTAAACAGAAATTGGGGGAAAAAATAAACAGGGGGGCTAATAATTCAGGGGGTTTAATAATCCTGACTTCAACTGTATTTGCTATATAACTGCAGGTTAACTATGCTTTTTGATTGTAATGCAATAATAATGCGCACCTTTTGTAAAGCTGCTTTGAAACAATCATTATTGTGAAAAATGCGCTATACAAATAAACCTGAATTGAATTAAATTGAACATATACTCGTCACTTGATGTATTGTCTAACATCGAAAGCTGTTTTAGTGTAAAATATTATTGGTGTTCTTATATTTTAAATGAAATAAATCTTTGACAAAAAAATTCAATGTTCATTTAAATTACAAAACTCAAAATCAAAAATCATGCGTCATTTGTGCTGCCCATTGGCAATTTGCCTCCATGCCCGCATTTGCATTGTCTTTATATGTAACTTACTCACATGAATACTTAATTTTGCATTTGGTATGAACCCAGCCTAATAACACTACATTTTCAAATAACGGTTACACCAGCAACATCTCAATTAACTTCAAGATAGAACTTTAAAGCAAACACTCAATCCCTCCCTGGGCAGTGGCTAACTTTAACTTTTTATTTCTATCCTGTTAAGTTTCATCCTGTTAGACATCCTGTTAATAGTCTTGCCAATGTGTTAATAATCAGGTTTAAGTGTCTGAGCTTAACCAGATCAGATTATATTTCAAAAAGTCTGCCAAAGCCTTTTATAGAAATACTTCCTTAAATTACACCAAAAGCAAGTTACATCATAAAAGTTTTACATAGAGATTAATCATCCTATGTTCTACTTAAACATTTGTATTACATGCTACCCAAAGAAGATGAAAGAAATAGTTGGAATGGAAGAGTGATCTGTACTGTAGCTTCTCTCTGTCTAGAGATTCACCCTATTGATTTTGATGGTGAGCTGGAAAAAAAAGCACATGCACAAATAGCAGGAAAACAAATGATGCATTGACTTTTTAGTGATAAAAATTCTGTTACAGTCATACATGCTGCTCTAAAGTGTGTGTTTGATTAAGAGAAATCACACCTAAGCTGAGCCTTCATATAGACTTATTGAGTTGTACTTCTTTTGTTATTTATCCAGCTTTTTCCACATGTGGCTAGTGAGTTTCAAATTATGAGTTGCTTTTCTGGTTTGAGGAGCTGCCATTTAAAACAATTAAATCATACAAATAATTAATATGGCTTTTTTTTTCCTTCAGGAAAATAAAGGTACACTTGGTGTTTTAATGTGGTGTTATCTGTGGCCAAAGCTCTTTTGGAGTTGATTGTGTTTTGTATCATTTTTCTCTTTGTATATTACATATATAACATTTAATATACATCTGTAATATTGCAGAACGACTCGTCAAATTGTTTTGCTGTTTGCTAAAAGTAATTAATTAATTCTATAAAATTGCCTTGATTGAAAATTGAGGTGAATCATGGCACCGGTATTATAGTATAGTTACTCCCATAATCACGCAAAGCATCATGGTGCATAGGAAAAAGGTGGATAAACCCATCAAGGCTGACTGGACGCTGGAAAGACTTTTGAACCTTAAGTCCGTTATATAACCCTTCTTCCCTTCCCTGTGGCTCTTTTTAGACTGTGCAGGTTGTAAGGAGGAGATCAAACAGGGTCAATCTCTGCTGGCGTTGGAGAAACAGTGGCACGTCAGCTGCTTCAGGTGTCAGACCTGCGGCCTCGTCCTGACCGGAGAGTATATCAGCAAGTGAGTCCTTCTGTTCACCTGACCTGCTTCTTTTCTTTCAGACACACTTCACAAACACATACATTGTTCGAAGCAGCCTGTTTCTCATGTTGGAGCTTACATTAAATTATTTAATTGTTCTATTAAGAAGAATTGGTTTAATTCAGGGTAATTGGGATGTTATTTTCAGTCATTTCAAAGTTTTTTGCACATTCAGTTCTAGAAATAATTGACTTGTATTTAATGGGTGGATGGTTAGATACATTTGCATTGGACACTCACACTAATTATATACAACCTTGACAATTTCATGTGACATTAAGCCTGGAGAATTGTCTGATAAAGTTTCAGTTTTACCGTCACAGGAAATAAATGACATAAAAAAATAATAAATCAGAAAATGTTTGTGATGTTTTACAAAGTTGCTGTTTTACCGCATTACTGATCAGATAAATACAGCCTTGGTGAGCATTAGGACTGCCCTGATTACAACATTATTTTGGTGTGCAATGTATAGTCACAGAAATAAGTTTTTTGTCATCTTAAGTGCATTTTATAATTATTTAATAATGTTATAGCATAATATTGCAAGTGCACCTTTGTGGAGTTAAGAACTTAATGAATTTTCATTGGTTCGTCTATATTACCATAATTCAAGAAATATGTACTAAACAAACTGCATATTCACTATGGAGAACAAATACAGTCACACACAAACTCACACATTTATTTAAATACATTATTATTCATTTATTTTAATTTAGTTTAATGAGAAGCATGTTATCGCATGTTTCAACAAACATTGTTTTTTGTTTTACAGTATTTTCAAATATACATATTTAGCTACATACAGAACTAGCTTGTGTTATTCCTTTATTAAATTACCTTCGGCTTGATTCCTTTATTCATCAAGGGGGTCGCCACAGTGGAATGAACCGTCAACTTATCCAGCATATGTTTTACACAGCAGATGCCCTTCCAGCTGCAACTCAGTACTGGGAAACACCTATACACTCTCACATTCACACACATACACGGACAATTTAGTTTATTCAATTCACCTATACCGCATGTCCGGACTGTGGGGGAAACCAGAGCACCTGGAGGAAACCCACGCCAACATGGGGAGAACATGCAAACTCCACACAGAAATGCCAACTGACCCAGCCGGGACTCAAACCAGCAACCTTCTTGCTGTGAGGCGACAGTGCTAACCACTGAGCCACCGTGTCACCCTTGTGTTATTATATCCTAATATTATTTTGTTGAAAACATAAACAATGTGAGCAAAAAAATTATTTGTAAAACACATTTATATTAAGCCCACCCCAAAAAAATAAATAAAAAAGTGAAATATTGCAAAAAAAAACATTATTATCTAATTATGAAAGTGCATGTAAACAAAGCCACTGACATCCCATGTTTGAAAACAAGCTTTTATGATTATGCTCTATTCATGCTGTTACAGTGTTTAGTTTCTCACTTGATAATCAGTGCTTTGAGATCACCTTTGCGGTCTTCTCACTCACTCAGGTGTACTACTAGGGTACATGGTAATGAATCTTCTTTGTCATGAATATATGATCATCATTCAACCAGCCAATAAAGATGCGTTTCGATGTTGCCACAGCGTTTATCATTCTGAACAAAGTAATTCCAGACCTCGCTGTGCTGAATGACAGCCAATCAAATACAGTAAATCTGTTTCCACTGCACTCTTCACAGCGCCACCCCATGCATATAGTTATAGCTGCAAGTTTTAAATTGCCTTTCAGTATTTATCATAAATTCACTTCATTTATGGGCAACAAAGTGACATTTAACAACATTTTAATAGAGCTTTTTTATTTATTGACATATAATTTTGCAATATATTTTATTGTTTCTACACAACTCTGACAAACACAGCACCTATCTTAAATGCTGGTTATTGAAAATATAGTAATCTTCTGCTATTTTGAGGTGCCATTTGCAGCTTTGAAACCAAGTAGGTACTGTTGCACTTATTCCTCCAAACTGGCTGTAGTCATCAGGAAAACACTACATAAGGCCTTCAGTAACGCCTGCTGTTCACCTGTCAGACTCAGTATCCGCTGTGTCGGTGTGTGTAGGAGATGCCTGAGCCCTGCTTCTGCCTTCAACAAAGAGAGCAGACAAAGTGACAGAGGCAAAGCAATAGGCTAAAATGCTGGTGACAGTCATTTTATGTTAACACAATAGGCAATATACTGCATCACCAAAAATATCTGAGCCGATACGTCTACAGTTGAAGTCAGAATTATTGGCCCTCCTGAATTATTAGCCTCCCTGTATATTTTTATACCCAATGTCTGTTTAACGGAGAGAAGATTGTTTTCGACACATTCTAAACACAATATTTTTAATAACTAATTTCTAACTGATTTCTTTTATCTTTGCCATGATGACAGTACATAATAGTTTACTGGATATTTTTCAAGATAATAGTATTCAGCTTAAAGTGCTTTGTGAAAAATTCCTTGCTCTGTTAAACATGATTTGGGAAATATTTGAAAAAGAAAAGAAATTCACAGTAGGGATAATAATTTTGACAACTGTGTATATTGTGGAAAACGTCTAGTGAGTATAAGAGACATCTTTCACAGACCAAAATTTTACAGACTCCAAACTTTGAATAGTAGTTACCAAAGTGATGTCTGAATCAATGTCTTTTGTATCAATAATAATGATAATTGAAGGTCATAGTTTTCTGTTTTTCACAAATGAAACACCTGTGTTGTATTTTTGTCACAGTCTCACAATGTGTTCATTGATGTGTCTTATTATGCATGCAGAGACGGTGTTCCTTACTGTGAGTCAGACTACCATGCTCAGTTTGGGATAAAGTGTGAAACATGCGACAGATACATCAGTGGACGTGTGCTGGAGGTGAGTTTACATCCCATCTGCTTTTATTCCCAGACTCAAAAACTACAATATAGAATAGTTAAATGTTGCAAACATTTAGCATACCTCTGTTTAAAATCAGGGTTCAGTGTGTTCAGAGTGTTTTTTTTTTTCTTTAATACTTTATTTTCATAAGGATCCATTAAATTGATCAAAAGTGATAGTAAAGACATATTTTTCCATTAAAAATGAATGTTGTTCTTTGGAATTTTAGATTTTTTTCTGTTTCCATAAAAGTAATATGAAGGAAAACCTTTCAAATTTTCAAGAAATTTCTTAAGCATCAAATTATTATATACCAATGTGCCAATCATGTCACACTGAAGACTGGAGTAGCTTTGCCATTACAGGATTAAATGACATGTTAAAATATTTTTCAAACAGAAAGCAATTATTTTACAGTAAGTCAATTGGAGTATAATAAAATAATTCTTACAATCCTCAAACTTTTGAATGCTAGTATGTATTTATTTTAAATGTCTTAAAAAGTCCAATTAATGTCTTCTGTACTCATGAAATCATTGTGGACCCCTTGTAAAGAAAAAACAAAACACTGTACTTGAGCTATTGACTTACTGACTTCTATGAGTATATTCACATAAAGCAGTTATGATGAGTGACTTGAGTGTTTGATTGTTATCGACTGTGAATTACCCCTGAACTGAGCTGAAAACACAGTGATTGCATTGAGTTATACATGAACATGAACAGATCTATTAAGCAGTCCAGGCAGGAAACCTTGGTTCTTAAAAGATCAAGTACAAGGAGCTGGTTAAAGAAGCTCAGACCGAAAGTATACATACTTTTTTCTCTCTTAAAACTCTCTAACCATTTATAGGTAACAGATGGGAACGAATACAACTTTGAGAGAATAAACAATGAGTTCTCATCACTGTTATTGCTTCTGATGTTTTTTCTTCCTCTTGTTGTTCGTCCTCCTAAACGTTTTGCTCTCTTCTTCTACAGCTCACTGTTTGATCTACTGGCATAAAGCCATGATCAAACCTACAGTTTTTCCAGATGATGAAACTAACAAAGAAAACGGGCCACACACGTATTTAAGGACCATAATATTATATATACTTATGTTAGAAAACCACAACCACTCACAACATCTTAGCAACTCCACACCTTAGCAACATAGACGGATGGATGAATAGATAAAGAGATTGATTGATTGATTGATTGATTGATTGATTGATTGATTGTTTGGTTAAATGGTTGGTTGGTTGGATGGTTTGTTTGTTGATTGATTGATTGATTACATGATTGATTGGTTGATTGATTGATTGACTGATCGATTGATCGATTGATTGATTGATTGGAAACTTTAAAATGTCAATGCCTTTTCCATGAACGTTTCAGTAGGTAGTGAGTGATGGTTAGAAAGATATATATATATATTGAATGTGGAGTCATGAAGTCGGACAGAGAGTGTGTGAAACTTTGAGACGTGACAGTCACAGGGGAACGAAACATGATGAGGTGGTTTACATACAAATAAAAAAGGAGATAATTTGCCAGCCGAGAGTTTGGGAAGCTGATGAAGCTTAATGCTAATACACACACGTTTGAAAATCATTTATGTGAGACTGTACACTCACGCAAACACTTACTCATTTCTGTCGCTCTGTTTGCTCTTATCCCAATCTGAGTAGCTGGTGTGAAGTGCTCTGTGTTCCAGCGAGAGCTCAAGTCAGGTTATTTATAGCTAGTGGGACACAGGCTGATTTATCTTTATCTGCCTGTTTGATTTGCACTCATTCCCCTTGGGAGACACCTAGTGATACCGCATGCCTCTGAGCACTTAGAAACTGACAGCTCGCTGATTCCTGGAGCAATGACAGCATACACTATGTCTCAAGCTCATAAACTGGCCTTCTCTGCCACCTGCTCTGGGCCTCTTCTCCAATATATCCCTTTCCTTTCTGGACTTCCAAATGAGAAAGCATTTGGTGTATTTCCAGTGCTTGCCTATGCATTGCTACGGTCCATACTCTATTTTGTCTGCTTATCTTATTTTAAATAGTTCCAAATTAAGACACAAGAATCAGTGGCTCCTTTTGAACAATCTGAACAATTAATGAACATTTGCCATTAAATCAACTTTGTAATAAATCAGTTAAGTTAATTTGATTCATTTAAAAAGTCACTTGTTTAATTTGTGAACTAATCTGAGTTTTTGAATTTATCATTTGCCTAAATGATTCAGATGACTTCGAAGTGTCTTTATAAACGAGACACATGCTGTTCCGGTTTGAATCAGGGATTTGAGCAAATGTATGTTATAGGCTGATTCAAACACTCAGTCACATGTTTTGATCCTGAATCTGTTTCACAAAACAGTCACAAAGATTCAGTGGTTGTGTATCTCTGAACAATGCACAATAGTTTTGGGAAAATCAGTGTTTGAACAACTCATTTGAGTGAAAGATTCAAGTCTGTCAATATTACGATCAAGCTTTCATTGATTTAAATACTAATTTATACAACATTTTGTCTTTAAATCAACTTTTTAATGAATCAGTTGGGTTCGTTTGACTCATTAAAAAAGTCACTTGTTTAATTTGTGAACTAAGCTGAGTTAGGTTAATCTGAATGTATCATTTGACTGAATGATTCAGATGACTTCGAAGTGTCTTTATGTACAAAACACATTTGTTCCAAATAGGCTGATTCCAACACTTGGTCACATGTTTTGATCCTAAATCTTTTCCAAGGAATCAGTGTTGAAGAGATTGATTCAGTGAATAAGTAAATTGCTACTTTCCATACTCTATTTTGTCTGCTTTCGTTATTCTAAATAGTTCCAAATGAAGTCACAAAGGATCAGTGGTTGTGTATTTCTGAACAATGCACTTCAACTGAACAATCGCTTTTGGGAAAATCAGCGTTTGAACAGCTCATTTGAGTGAAAGATTCAAGTCTATCAATGTTATGAACAAATTTTAATCGATTCAAACTCTAATTTATATAACATTTTGTCATTAAATCAACTTTTTAATGAATCAGTTGGGTTCATTTGACTTAAAAAAAAAGTCACTTGTTTAATTTGTGAACTAATCCGAGTTTTTGATTTCATCATTTGACTAAATGATTCAGATGACTTAGTTTTTTTATAGGCTGATTCAAACACTCATTCTTCATTCCAAAGATCCCTTCAAAGTGGCCATCTTTGAGCACTTCAGTTTGGAATGACACTTCAACATGGCGACCATTTTTGTTTTCACTCTGAAGTGACCTTCGGAGGGCAATATGTCCCGTTTGGAACGCATCGATCAGTCAGATCGATGATCAGATCATGTTTTGTTCCTGAATATTTTCCAGGAAATCTATTTGATTCAGTACTGATTAAGTACTGATTAAATGGCTCCTTTATAAACATGGTAACAGGCTTTTCCTGGGTGAATCTTTGTTTTGAACAAATGATTTAGAAACTTATTCAGTGACTCACTTATAAATGCAGTCCTTTTTGATTCCTGGATGGACTAATTCTGTGCGAATGATTCTAATGACTTACTTGGACAATCAGTTGTCACCACCTACTGTCATATCAATAAAAATACAAATAGTAAATACTAAAATGGTACTGTTGAACTGAATTCATGAATGGATGCATTTTTCCTTCACTCTCTAATTGACTTTTTCTCATTTGTCCATTACTTATCTCGTTTGCAACTCCAAACAAACAGTGTAAACGTTAAATAATTGTTCATTCTTGCAGTTCTGTCAACAAGCTCATATTATTTTAACTGGCCCAAAGGAATAGTTCTCTCAATTACCAATTCTTGGCACTGAAGAATTTCTGTAAGCTTTAAATGCTGCGTACGGTAAGCAGGAGAGCCATTAAACGTCTGTAGAGCTCAAATTAGTCTTGAGCAGTATTAAAACAGCCATAAAGAAGGAGAGCTCTGTTGCTTATGCAGTTGAGGAAAGTATGTTTACTGTGTTTATGGCACTCGTGATAATGTGTTTAACAGGTGGATCGTTTGCATGTTTGTACATGTCGTTTTACAATCCTCTAGAGAATTTTCATATTGTTCTGTTTGTCCATGGTTTTTCTCTGTCCAGGCAGGAGGAAAACACTACCACCCGACGTGTGCTCGCTGTGCCCGGTGTCAGATGATGTTTACAGAGGGAGAGGAGATGTATCTCACAGGTGAGGAAAGGTTACACAGGCTGGCAGCTGACACTTTTCTTGAATAGGGGTCAAAATAGATTCTGCAACTTCTCCAAATAAGGAAGTCGTTTTGTTTTTCTTTCTCAACACATGGTCAGTAAAAGTTGCTTAAGTTTCAGAAAATGGTGATTGCCAGGCTCAGGTGGTCAAAATAAGCTGTTTTATTTTCTGTTGGTTTTTCTATTTCTATTTGGCGTTCAATTGCCAAAATTGTCTTTATAATGCTTATATTTTAATGGTTTAGTTATCATCCTTTACTATAACATTGCTTTAATATAAGATTAACTCTCCATTTATCTATAGTTAACTGGTAATCTGTACCTGTAGCCTGGACGATACCCTTACATAGTTTTGGATACATGAGAATATATATATTTTGAAATGTCAATTAAAAAAAAAAATTTGTTGAATAAAAAGTGTATACAGGTATATTTTGCTTGTTTTGACACGTTTCAAATTTCTGGCAAGGAAATAATTAGTTTGGTGTGGCCAGAGAAAAAATTTGGTAAATCCTAAGAGTGTTGAACCCTGAAAAGTCAAGTGAAATAAAACGTAATTATAATTTTTTTTTTTTAAATAATTTTATATAAAATATTTAAAATAGTTGTATCTTGGCCAAATATATTTGATTGATTGATTGATTTATTGATTGATTGATTGATTGATTGATTGATTGATTGATTGATTGATTCATTCATTCATTCATTCATTCATACATACATACATACATACATACATACATACATACATACATACATACATACAT